>JANRGW010038733.1:15553-34076 GCA_024733675.1 Psilopsiagon aymara | reverse complement strand
GCTTTCCCCCCCCCCCCCCCATGGGATGTCTGCCCTACAGCAGAACGAATACTGGTGCCTGGTGACCATCAATCAGATGGTTTACATTCCTATTTTATTCTGGTATCACTGTGACTCGTGTGTCACTGACAAATAAAATACAGTACATTTGCCTGAACTATATGCTATGATGGTTGCAGCAAGGATGTAAAATTACTCTGAATGTAGTTAGAACAAGCTCAAATCTAGCTGCATGGCAAGGTGGAGTTGTTTAATAACCATGCTGTGTTTTCATCTGTTGCTTTTGTTGATAATGGTAGTATTGTTTGCTATAATAGTATCAGTGAGGGGTATGTGCAGCCTTTGGCTGTATCTCGTGAGGGGTAGGTTAAGACAGGTTAAGATTAGCAAAAATTGAGTGTCTGTTTGGCCTGCACAAAAAGCTTTTTTTCTTGTCCTGTCCTCACTGAATTGTCACCATGCTATTGGTTCCTTCATGCACTGTTCCAGCTGTCAGTTCAGAGTGATTTTATTGCAGAAGTTTAAGATAGGTTCTGTCTTGGTGAATAAATGATCCTCTTGATTTTAGTGGGTTATTTTTTGTTTGTTTTGTTTTTTGCCTTTTTTTTTTTTTTTGTGTATGGAATTAGTTGGCAACTCTGTTTCTCTGCTAGGGAAATGGGGTTCTTTGCATTTTAAACTATTTTTCTCTGCTTCTACTTAGCCACTACCACATTGTCCTAAATAATTTATTATATTTTGTTCTTGTCCAGCTGTTGGTGCTTGCCTTTGTTTGTAGGCATCCTTTTTCTCATCTGCAGTCAGTGTAAATTTGTCATTCCTACCCTTTGCTTTAAAGAGCTGATGATTTGTCACAGCTTCCTTGCTTCTAAGTAAGCCACTCTCCATGTATCAGCAGTTCTGGTCTAGTGGGCAGGTCCCTGTAGATTGGAGGTTGGTCAATGTGATGTCTCTCTATAAAAAGGGCAGGAAGGAAGACCCTGGGAACTACAGGCCTGTCAGCAGAGGGGTCTGGACAGCCAGGATAAATGGGCAGTGACCAACAGCATGAAGTTCTGAAAGGTAGTTCCATGTCCTGCACTTGAGTCACAACAGTCCCATGCAATGCTACAGGCTTGGGAAAGCTGCTTGGCGGAAAAGGACCTGGGGATGTTGGTGAGCAGCAACTGAACATGAGACAGCTTGTGCACAGGCAGCCAAGAAGTCCAACAGCATCGTGTCCTGTATCAACAATAGCATGTCCAGCAGGATTAGGGCAGTGCCCTGTACTTGGCACTTGTGAGGCTGCACGTTGAATCCTGTGTTTAGTTCTGGGCCCCTCATGGCAAGAAACACATTGAGGCCCTGGAGTGGGTCCAGAGAAGAGGAATGAAGCTGGTGAAGGTCTGGAGAGCATGTGTCAGGAGGAGCAGCTGAAGGAACTGGGGCTGTTTGTCCTGGAGAAAAGGAGGCTCGGGGGTGGGCTTTATCGCTCTCTACAACTTCCTGAAAGGAGGATGGAGTGAGGAAGTGTCTGGCCTCTTCTCCCAGGTGGTAACAAAAGAGGAAATTGCCTCAAATTGTGCCAAGGAAGGTTTAGACTGGGTATTAGAAAAATTTCTTCACAGAGATGGTGGTCAGGCATTGGAACAGGCTGCCCAGGGAAGTGGTGGAATCGTTGTTGCTGAAAGTGTTCTGAAACCATGTAGATAAGGCCTGTATTGACGTGGTTGTCAATAAGGACATGGTAGTGGTGGACATGGTAGTGTGCTGGGGTAATGGTTGGTCTTGATGATCTTAAAGGTCTTTTCTAACCTAGTTGGTTCTATGATTCTAAGTAAAGATTGAGTTACAGAGAAGTTACTTGCCTTTTTGGTAAGTACTGAAATCAACAGACACTAGAAAATAAGATATGAACTGGAAGTATGCATTGTTGTGGGTTTTTTTTTGTTTGTTTTTGGTCATATGTGATTGTTTTTGGGTTTTTTGTTTTATTTTTGCTTTTGATTTGTTTTTTCCTTGAAAGATTTTCTGCAAGCAAGATGCATTTTGCCATAGAATTGGAATGAGTTGTATCTGGTATCCTGAGAGACTGTAAAATTAACAATGCAAAGATGTGTGCCTGCTCTGGTTTCTTGATTACCTTGAGGAGATGACAAGATGAGTAATATCATCAATTACTACACATGCAGGAAAGTTTGATTACTTTGAGGTTTTTAGTTTACTTTTCTCCAGCACAGTTGAGGTGCAGATGTATCAAATAGAAAGTCACCAGAGCAAATTAGCCTTTTAGGACAGATACATGAGTTTAGTGATGATGGACAACTTGAAGGCTGCAGTGAGTGACAGTGGGGAGAACTTCTCATAATGTCATCTCATCTGCAGAAGTAGTCCAGCTGAAGAATTTCACTAGCTGAGGTTGACTCTTTTTATCCATAAAGTTTTAAAGATTTTATCTGTCTACTGTAAATGTTCTTTTGTTGGCTTTAGTGGAGAGCTAAATACTTAGAATACTGAGGGTTGTTCTTTTCTCCGATGTTTTAGGCATTGTGATAGAAACAAGATCTAAGTGTTCTTTACTGTTTATGCCAGTTTCTTAAGTTTGCCAGTATAGAAGCTTTTGATATGAAAGACAGAGAGAAAGCATTTTGGAAAACTGAAATTTCCGCTGCAGTCTCTTTTTGAGGTTATCTTTAAAACCATATTTTTCTTACTACCACATTGCTAGGTTGCTTTTTCTTTTTTGAAAAATAATACTCTATCCAAGTAAAACTCCCTTTTTATAGGTTCACATTTTGCTGTCATTGGAAAGTCTGGCCACTGGGACAGACGCAAACCGTCCCAGATGGTATTTAAGATGGTTTGGTTTTCAGCCTTCTCAATTCCATAATGATTCCATTTTCATATTTAGCCCTAAAGGACAGCATTAATATTAAACTGTCTGGTTTAATTAATTAAATTGCACAGTATAAAAATGGGCAAAGACTGATCCTCCTTAACTTCAAGTACATTTAAAATACTGGCATTTAAGAGAGTGAGTGTTTCCAAAATAAACAAGGAAAAAGATTACACTGCATCAGTAGTTACCAGATGTCTTTCAGTCCCTTTGAGTTTCTGAAGGCATCAGGTCCTGGAAATTTTTAGTGTTGCTTTTTGTTTTCCTTAGTAGTTACCAAAAGATGAAAAAGTATACATGTTTGGAAACCTCTGTGTCTTTGTTTTAATGTGATTGTTTATTTACTTGGCTCTAGTACTGTTTCCACTTTATAAAGACTTTGCAAGACAATGTAAACATTGAATTAGTTGTTGTCCATAGATAGAAAATTTAATGCTTATTTTCTTTTTCTGAATCATCTACGGAATGTGCCTTCAGAATTGCATTTACTGAATTCGTGCTTTCTGAAAAATACTTGACTAAACATATAATGTATTTAGCACTCGTAACACAGGAGAACACCTTTCAGGGGTCAGATTGAAGGTTCATCTGGTCCTGCATCCTGTTTTAAGTGTGATCTCATGCATACAGAGGAAAAGCTATCAAAGTAAAGCTAATGTAGAATGATACTTCCTGTACTGTAGCATTCCTGAGTTTGGTTTTGTGGCTTGCAAGAGAGGATATCTGCAGTCTCTGGCCCTTAATGGCTATTTCTTTGACGTTTTGTAATGCAGTGGCCTTTCATAGCATGTTGCAAACTGAATAAAATAGATATAATAAAGCATCAATTTAAGAATGCGAAGGCAGACACTCCAGGGTAAGAAATTTCAGAAGCAACAAACTACACAAATCACTTCATGCCTTTGACTAAAAGAATTTGCAAAAACATCCTTTGTAGGTGTTTGCATAGCATGATCAAGACTTTTTTGTCGTCTTGACAAATGAAAAGGATTTTTATTAAGACACTAAACAGACATTCTTTCCAGATATTGGAACATTCACATAGCTGTTTTAGGAAATACGTTCCTTTCATATCATCTGTTCTGAAGAGAAGAACAGAGCTGTGTGTTACTCCATACTCTTAAATCGGTGAGAGACTGGTATTGGCAGTAACATTATCCCTGTCTTCCTCTATGATACAGGCTTTGGGTAGATAAAAGAGAATATTTTTATCCTTCTTTCCAACAGTGCTCTGAGAGCTCAGGTTCTTTTGATGAATAATTAGCTGCCTTGGAACTGTGATCATCAATTTTTGCTGTAAAATGCAAAGTCCTCTAAGGTTCTCTGGCTCTCCAGGATTTCATTGCTTGTTCAAGTGGCAGTGTCTGACAGGCACCCGCTTCTTGGAAGTATCATCTAGAGTGTGTCTGGGTTAAAATACAGAGCTTTCTTAGAAGGTATACTTGGTCTATGTAAGCAAGTCATCCCCAACCTTAATTGTTATGTAAAGGGTGCGAACGTTCATGGGATATGTGGTCAGCAGTGACTTAATGTCTTCCTATGCTGTTGGTAAAGACAAAAAATTGTCTTAAACCAAACTTATATGTGTGTTTCTTTAGAACTCTTTTTTTAGAAAGGTCGTGGAAGCTTTTATTTCTGCATTAAGAACACTTTAGGTCTGCTAATTAAATGGAGTAAAATAAAGTTGTTACAATTTTTGTACAGTACTTCTCGGTCACCCACAACCCTAAAGCAGTATTATTTGGACAAAGTCCAAGTGTCATACCATTTCTATGGTACTCTTACCAAGACATATATAACCAGTAAACTTCTGTAGTGTTGGTGTGTGGCAGAGACACATCCTGTGTGATATCAATATGATTTCTGTGTAAAATCTCTAAGTCTAGAATGCAAGTGTTAAAATCCCATGATGGAAGCATTTACTAAAATTTTTAAAATTATCTTTAGAATTCAGTTGCTAAACTCATCATGTATAGCGCTGGGAGGTGTGGGGGGAAGCATCCAAGAGCATTTTGTTGTGATTTTTCAAATCATCAAATGGAAGCAGAGAGCTGTAATAAAAGCTGTCAGAGTGTTTTAACTGCAGATTTTGTTGCTATTTGCATTGCTTACTATGCTGTGACAGATAGTGTTTATAGTTTTCAAACACTTCTGCAGTACTGTTTTTGCCAAGTGAAAACTATTTATGCTTGGAGAAATGTGGGCTCCCTGTATTCCATCTGAAATTACTTTCATCATTTAATGGTATGATTTGTGTTTGATGTGCCTGAGAACTTCCTTCTGTGTTCTCTGGCTTTCAGTTGAAAACCTCTCTTAAAAGAGACTTGACTCTAAGACTTCCTTAAATAGCACTTAGGTTCCCTTTTCTATGCACAAAGACTGAACTGGTGTTTCGTTCTGTCATTCCTGAGCTTTTCTTGGAAAGTTGTGTGACCTGT
Source organism: Psilopsiagon aymara (assembly GCA_024733675.1). NCBI lineage: Eukaryota > Metazoa > Chordata > Aves > Psittaciformes > Psittacidae > Psilopsiagon > Psilopsiagon aymara. The sequence goes on along the minus strand of JANRGW010038733.1, from coordinate 28,763 downwards.
CCTGGAATAGACTTGGTATCTGTGATATCAAAGAGAAACTAATAACTTCTACTCTTCCGCTGCCAGTTTATATCTTTGGTATAATATCATTTCCTTAGTGGTTCTCTTGATGGAGAAGAGTGAATGCAACTGGAGTAAAGACCCAACAAGGGAATGTGTGAAGCTGAAGATCTGTGAAATGGCAGTAGATTGAGTAGAATAAAGATAAAAGAAATCATTAACTTTCCTTGTAGGAAGACAGAAAAGACAAACCGGATATGCTGAGGATGGATAAAAAGTTTTACCAGCTTGAAAAATAATTAAAATTGAAAAATAGAAAAAAGAAAAATGCAAAGAGAATTTCTGTTTCAAATTGGTGGAGCCCTTAGTCATAGAAGTTTATAATCTGCTGCTGCTTAGGGACTTCCCCTTATCTCTTTTCAGGTTAGTGCTGCTTTACATAGTAATTTACCAGGCCCTTAACCTGCTCTCTCCCACCCATTGCTGGTTAGTTGGTTGTGAGGTGCATTCTATCCAGTTTTGGCGTCTTTCTGAAATTCTGTTGTATTGGTTTTTTTTCTTAGTGTAATGGGGGACCTCGTGCAATATTTTCCTATCAATCTGTACTTGTAAGAACTGTTCGTAAATGTAAATGAAGAAACAGTATCTGTGTTATGATAGATAGGGGCTTAGATAATGCATACATGCTAACTAATCGTTGCTGCTTCTTCAGTAGGATTTAAACCCATTGTCTTGTTTGTTTATTGATGCTATTGGGTATTTTTTTTACTCCATGAATCTCATTAAGTTGCTAAAAGTAGGGCCTGTCATTTTCTTAGACAAAGGACAGGAAGTTGCTTTAAGAATTAAATAGAAGAATTTTGGCTTTGCCAGCCCTGTATTTTGATTCAATTGCCAACCTTGGCTAGATTTGATGTAGCTGTTAAATGCGCTGAGGAGTGAATACTAGATTGAGATACTGTTCTTACGGGAGCGGTCTGATTATATCTTTTCTTCTGCACCTAAAAACTGCTCTTATAAGTTAAAGAGCTCCTGGTTTTATGCTTTTCTTTTAGTGATGAGTTTGTGACCTGTTGGAAGAGTAGCCTTTATCGAATATTCAAGTAGTTGTTTGGGATAAAGACACATACCCTTTCCTAGCTTTTACTTTCTTCGCTTGTAGGGTATGCAAAGGAGAATCAATTGTTACTAAGCGTTAAGATTTGCCTGTTGCTAAAGGGTGGATTCAAGTAGCTTGATCTTCTAGTATTGTAATCTTTGGTCAAGTGTGATTTGATTGCCACTAATATTTCTCATCTAAGGAAGAAAAGATCCACTAATCTGAATCCGTGTCTTAGCCCCAGATGTTTAGAGATCTAGATGTATTTTGAAATAAGCTCAGGTTTAGATATTATCAAGTCACTTAACTGGTTTACCTCTTCTTTTTGTTTTGTGAAGTGAGGATTTTTTGCCTCTTTGGGATGCTTCTAAGGAAACAAATGTAAATTATTCTTGACTGTTGAAAACATTAACAAAAATTGAGTTGTTTGCTTGAGGTCTGTCTTTTATTCCCCTCACCAGATACAAAGAAGGTGGTGAAGCTTTGTTAGTATTGCTTCCCTCAGAAGAAAAGGGTATGGTGGAACAGCTGGCACAGAAGAAAGTACCTGTCAGTGAAATCAAGTAAGTGACTAATGGTCTGTCTGTTATTCAGCTTCCTTTCTACAGGAATGTTGTGTGATGAGCCTGAAAACCCTGATGGAATAAAACGCTTGAGTAGCCTGGAGCTGGACAAACAAGAGAGATCATTTTGTTTTGATAGTGTTGTAGAAGGAAAAGACCTTCAGAGATTGCCTATTCCATCCCTTTCTCAAAGGCAGGATAAGCTGCACAAATCATTCTTATCAGATGCTTGTCTAACTTGCCAATTAATGTATTCACAATTTCCTGAAGTGATCTCATCTATATGCAGCGGTTCCTACCATTAAAGTCTTTTCTTCAAGTGTCTGATAAGCCTTGGAAGTAATTTAAGTGAAATATTTCTATTGTTGTGTGCCAAGAATATATGGGAAATGATTTATTCTCTTACTCTTTGCAACTATTCTTTATGTAATTGAGCATTATCATGCTACCTTTCTCTTCGTTTGCAGATTAAACAGTTACAATTTATTTAATCTGTCCTTGTATGTTTTTTATACCGGTTACCATTCTTGTTTCTTACCTGTTTTTTCTTTAGTTCTGTACTATTCCTGTAATCTGTCATGGTCTTTCTGAATAAGTTAAAGAGCAGCAAAAAAAAAGATGTGGCTAAATGGTCATTGTACATACTGGAGAGAGTATTCTGATAGAAGCCTGTAGATGCCAATGCTATCTCTACAAAAGACTGTACTAAAACTAACTAAAAAGGCTTAGATTTAAGGTTTAGTTTTACTTTTAAAAGTATTTTTGATCTATAGGATATGCCGTTTCAGAGGTACTTGTGAACTACACTTATGAATCCTACTTCTATGTAGCAAACTACATATACAGTAGTTGGTGAAGTAAATATGCCTTTTCTGGTCAAACGTGTTATCAATTTGGTTTAGAACATGCATGAACTTCAAACATGAGATAACTCTTTCTAAAACAGTGAAAATGGAGTCAAACAACGGCCAGAAGTCTAATTGTACTTAAAGCTTTCTTTTGACATTGCCGTTAAAAAAGCCCCAAACAACATAAAACAGCAACAACAAAAACCAACCAGAAAACCCCCGACTGAATGTGGACAGTATCAGTAAAGAAACAGATTAAAGAAACTGAATTAAAATAAGATACTTTATTTTTGTGTAAGCGTTGTAGTGCTTTAAAAGGATCTGTTGTATAACCACCACAGCCGAAGCAAATTGTCTCTTTTTTCAAACTTCATCTTTTTCCTTCTTAAAATATTTATTAAAATAATTTATTTTGATAATCACTGAATAAACATCTGATCTCATGCGCGTTATTAATATTTCACCAGTCTTGGATAGCTAAGCTCTTAAATTCTTGAGTAGCGCAGTTAATTGTTTGAACAGCTTATCCCAGAAAATGGTAAAAAAGCCACTTTAAGCTTGTATTTACCCGTGTAAATCCAAATCAGTATTTTTGTACCAGAATAACAATTAAATTTTAATGAGGTAAATATTTCATTTCCCTCCCAGTAAATTCATCTTCTATTGTAATACAAGTTAGAGAATGTCTCCAGAGACATCCACAGCTGCATCTCTTAACACATTCTTGCTAATCTGATGGAAAACTCTCTGGGTGATCTTCTCCCCCCCCTCCCCTTTTTTTTTCTTGAACATCACCCCAAAAACTCATTCTTTTACCAAGATACTAAGACATATGCCCATAATAAATACATTTCAGTAACATTCTGAACTGGAGTCATCATAAGCAAGGTCAGGGCTTTTGTCTGATAATTTATTTAAACAACCTGCCCCAAGATCCATTTTTTTAATCTGCAAAACATACCTCATTAGTATTTGTGATATCATAATGAAGAGGAATGCTTTACATAGAATTGTCTACCTAGTGTGGATAAGGCTTAAATGGTTTTAGCATCATACTAATAAGAGGCTAACTAAAATCCTTAAAAAAAAAAAATAAATAATTCCGTGTAATTACTTGTGGATTGCAAACCAGTTTCATCCTAAAAGGTTTGAACCACAAATTTGCTTAGGTTGTTTACTTCTAGCCACTTTCCCAATTAATACAGCCATGGTGTGTTTTATCAGTTGATAAATTAATAAAGAAGTTGCATCAACCCATGTGTTCCAGGTCTTCTATTCAAGTCTTCTGGTCTTGTTTGTACATATTCTTGTAATGCTAGATTCTCAAGAATCTACTCACATGTTAGAAGGTAACGAGCATTGTTCGCTGCCAACAGGGTTTAACTCTGCGGGCTTCTGAAATTTATTCTGAAGGCTTTATGTTTCTAAAACATCACTGCCAATTAAAGTGTGTGTTTTGCTGTTCTAGTTAGCCTGTTATTTTGTGTAAGAATCTCAAGAACCAGTCTTCTGTCACTTTCCTTGTTTTGTATTTTCTGAATTGCAGACAGCACTTTTATTTCATTTAGACAGTAATTTTAAAATAGTTCCATAATTTGACAGGAGAGAAGGGAAGAACTTTTTCCTCTTTTCCAGAATACCTGTTCCAAAGGCTAGGATTTGGGCTCTTTCCTTAATTTTGAATTTTAAATATAAGCTCCCTGTGGAGCCTGTTAGCGTCCCGTTCCTTTCTAATCAGCACAGGCTGTCAATTTACAGCTTTTAGCAATATATCTCTTTTTCATTGTTCAAACAGCAAGGGAAAATGCAAGTATACAGTAATAAATACTGGTTTTAAAGCATTCAAATATAGCAAAAAGCTACCCTGAAATGATAAACTGTTATGTACATGGCAGGGGGGTTGGAACTAGATGATCTTAAGGTCCTTTCCAACCCCAACTATTCTGTGATTGTATGGTTCTACTTGTAAGGAGTCTGTAACTTCAAAGTTTTTGATGCAAGCTGTGAACTGCAATTATTTTTAACAGTACCTTGAGACTACTTAATTGCATCCAGTTTTGAGTAACACGATAAAAGCTGCTTCCTAAGGGGTTATCTTTGAGATCTGTGCTCACAGAGTAAGAAAAGAAATAAACAGCCTAGTTAAAATGACTGACGATATCAAAATCTCTTTCTAGTCTTTGCATAGTTGGTTCTAGCTTACTGGTTCTTAGCTGTTAGACAAGCTTATAAGCTATGGTAATTCATTTAAGTGTTTAACTTTCAGGTTTGTCTCTCCAAATCATAGAATCAACCAGGTTGGAAAAGACCTTTAAGATCATCCAGTCCAACAGTCCCATGTGTGTAATCATAGAATCAGAATGGCTTGGGTGGGAAAGGAGCTTAAGATCATCTCCCATGGGGGGACACCTCCCACCACACCAGGTTGCTCAAGGCCCCATTCAGACTGGCCTTGAACACTGCCAGGGGTGGATCATCCAGAACTTCTTTTGGCAACCTGTTCCAGTGTCTCACCACCCTCATAGTGAAGAACTTTGTTCTTATATCCAACCTTAATCTCCCCTGTTAAGTTTGAACCCATTGTCCCTTGTCCTATCACTACAGTCACTGATTCCCTGGTGAAGAGTCACTTTCCTGTTAGTATTCATGCTGTTTTTATACTTGTCTTCAGGCCTACTTTAAGCTTTCTTCTTGAGTTTCAGATCATTGTAAACATTCTGATTTCATCTAACCAGCCTTTTTACTCTTCCTTCTGTCTTTCCTCTGCAGTGAGGTAGTATACTTTGTGTTTGTACCTTTTTCCTTTGTTAGGATCATAAATATTTTAATTGTCAACTTCTCAGTCTTGTTTCATAGACTAAAATCTAGAAGAGACTAAAATCTAGAAGAGCCTTCTATTTACTTTTTCCATCTTTGGTGTCTTGTGTGCAGTCCATCCTGCTTTGCATTTCAAAGACTTGGTCAGTTTGTACCCCAGTGAATATTTTATGCCTCTTTCTTTTTTTTTTTTTTTTTTCTGAAGTCTTCACACATTCAGAGCAAATTATGTTCTGGCTTGAAACTGGAACTCAGCTTTTTGATCTTTCACTAAAACTGTAGCCACATAGCTTTTGTGCTCACTACAGTTTTCCACTGTCTGTATCTGACAGAGGTAAGAAGCTGAAATGGTGAGGGAGTAAAGTTTCATGTCTTTAAAAATTAAAGTAATGCCCTCCAACCCCTTGCATAATTGCTTTAATATTTAGTAAGAATAATAGATGATTATAATGTCTTATATTACAAAAATAACTATAAATTGTTTCTTACCTTGTATTTTAATTGGTTATGGTTTTTTAGAATGACTTACTGCTATGTGAAGAGACATGGTTTTGGTTTGTTTTCTTGACTTCCTTCAGTAAAGACAGTATTTTGTTGTACGGTGTAGGATAACATGGCACACAGGAGCAAGGACCAGACTGAGAAATCTGTGCATCTCTTTTAACCTCTGCTTGAGGACTAACCTCCTACAATGTTTGGTAGCTTGTATGATATACTTGAGTGGCACTAGCAGATCAAAACCAGAAGTAGATAAGAAAAGATCTGGTCAAATAAACCTAGATTAGTGTAGGTATCATGTGTGTAAGTGTAAAAATCAGAGTCTGGAAGAGGAATTGTGTACCTTCTTACTTGTTTTAATGGCATTTTTTGTAATAGTTACTCTTCTTTGTTCACCTGATCAATATCTTGAGGAGTTCTTAAGTTTAATCTCAATGTGCTTTATTTTTACTCATCTGGCTGTAAGAAAGAAGTACATAAATTTTAGCATTCTCAAGGCAGTGGATCTTATTTAAGCTTGTCAGAAGTGCTGTGAATTTTGTTATGAAGACTGTTTCAGTATAAAGTAGCGCTGTAATTCATTGTTTTTTCTGTTTTTTTTTGCTGTGTTTTTTTTTTTTTTTTTGGTCAGCATTTTTAGAAATTCATGTAGTACTGCTGATTTTGGCTTCACTGGAAACTGTCTTTGGATAAAAAGTCTTTTCTGTATTAATTGTTTGAGTGTATGCTTCATCCTTAATACGGTTCCATTCTAAGCTGTTTCAGAGTGGTAATAACTAGTGCATGTTAAAGCAGTGCAGAAGATGTGAAAATACTCCTGAGAACTTAGTAGGTGCGTATTTTTGCATGTTCTAATAATAAAAGCCAACTTTTTTTTTTTTTTTTTTTTTTTTTTAACTAGAATTAATCCTGACAAACTTACGGACATCCAAAAGAGAATGCAAGCTTTCTTAGCTCAAGATCAGGAGTTAAAAGAGAGAGCTCAGAGGGTAAGTTCATCTGCACTGTAGCTCTGGAGGTATGCTAGTTAACTGCTGTTGGCATAACTGACCCGCTCAGGTATGCCCTAAAAACAGTGCTTGGAACTGCTGAATGTTTCTGACTTTAATGTTTAAACAATGGAATCTGTAGAAACAATAATCATGTGTTAGCAGTTGGTGTAAGTATACCTGTCTAGCCTGTTTAAGTTGACATAGGCTTGACATGGGCTCATTACATTAATGCCTGAAGAGCCAGCTGACCTACTGCTAAATTAAGGCACATACTTGAGGACATATTTATTTTAGTGTGTTGGATATGAAAGTAATTTTTAATTTGGTGGTCACTGCTTCTCAGCTCTTAGAGGGAGTTCTAAAGTTTTGTTTGAATCTTTCCCAGCTGCTTAAGACCTGAACCTGGGGTGGAGGAGCCCCATACACCAGTACAGGCTGGGACCAAATGTTTGGAAAAGAACTTTGCAGGAGGGACCTGGGGCATCAGGTTGTCCTAGTGGACAACAGGGTGAATCTGAGCCAGCAATGTGCCTTTGCAGCAAAAGAAGGCCAATCACATTCTGGGTGACATTAGGCACATCATTGCTGGCAGATCAAGGGAGGGAGTACTTTTTGATGTTTAGGTATCCCAGGTTTTTGCAGTGAACAAAGAATTACTTCTAACGTGTGGAATGCTTCGTCCAAAAGCTGCACAGGACACATGTACTGGGGACGTATTATAGTCAACTGTAACTACCACAGGAAGTTGCAGTTACGAAAATTTGTATCAGAAGTGACAGAGCAGCTGGTTGGAGGAGGATGAGAGTGGGAGGACGTCAGCATCATCTTACTTTGAATGAAAATACTAATGAACCTCTGTGTTTTTGGCATTGGCTTTTAAGATCTCTTGACAGGCAGAGAGAGATCATTCTGAATTGGGCCAAATAAGGTAATGATAAAGTTTCAAAGTAGCACAAGATTCAAATCAATCATGAAATGTCTGACAGTGTTAGAGATAAAAAAATTAATTTTGAATTCTTTTAAAATTGCCATTTAATTACTCTTTCAAACCATTGTTGTTGCAGTTTTTCATTTGTGGGTAGCAGTGCTGTGTCATCTTACAGACAAACTGTATTTACATTCAGTTTTTGAAAATCTCAAAGTATGGACAGGTGGTTTATCATAGAAGTGTTCCTCCTTAATAAGATTTAATTAAGTGTGAGTGTTCAGACATACTGTGCAAATGTGCCCGAGTAGTCTTAATGTATCAGTGGCTAAAAGAACAAAAATGATCAAAGTGAAATTCTGACCTTGGATCCTTTTCTGGAATGCTGGATTTCTTAAAGGCACAGAGGTTGTGCTGTTTAGCCTCTCTCTTGCAAGCTGCCAAATTCTTGACATTTGTAAGAAATAAATGCCTGAATGGATCAGATAGCAGTTGAAACAACACAGCTATGCACAGAAGTTCTGGTAGGATATGTATTTTACTGTGTTGAGGGCACGTGTCCTCTTAGCTTGTTGATTCACTTCAAGAATATTTTACTTTCTTTAAAAAAAAAAAAAGGAAAAAAAGAAGAAAGTAAGTACTTGATTGCTAATTGCTTCAACAAATTTCATGGCTCATTTGGTAGGACATGATTCCTCTGCTGCTGCTTGGAGAGAGGATGAATCAAAGTAGGGCTTCTTTGAAAACTTTTCAGTTTCTCTTATGGACTGATGCTGCCCTTTGGCATTTCTTGTAATTTTAATATTTAATTAATTCATCCAGTTCTGAAAACTGGTTTAATAAAGAAGGTGTTTTTCTTGCTAGTTTGAATGTTACTGTGTAAGTGTGCCTGGACACTGAGATGATGTCTGTCTGTTAAACCTTCATTATACCCAGAGGGATGTGCCTGAGATTCCAGTCATACCCCGTTACTGTGAGTTCTGTCAAAACAGCACAGAAATTGAATTGGATGGGTTTTAATATTTGAAACTATTATCCAAGAAATATGTAAATAAATTTAAATGTAGAAAATTAGAAGAGCATTGTGTTTGTTGCCTTATGTATTTCTAGTACAATAATCTCAGGTGGTTTTGGGGGCCTTTCGCTACTATGCTAATGGAGCTGTTATATGTTTCTTATCCCCAACCATAGCATCTTCCATAGTGGTGTAAATTAAATTACACAGCATTTCTGTAGAGTTCAGTTATTTAAAAAAAAAATTCTGAAACTGATTTCAAACCAGCAAAAGTAGCCGAGGACAACAGCAATTTATAGAAGAGTGGAAAAAAAGTTCATGTTGGCTAAACTTGTTCTCCCTCTGCTGTCCAGTATGTGTGCAGAGTTTAACCAAGTCTTAGGAGAATTGATTAAAATCCAAGAGGGATGACGGCATTTTAGAAGGAGCTTGAAGTGAAGGTACAGAAATCAAATAAAAATCAGAGAAGCTATTTGCTCTTTCTGTGTTTCATTTCTCTTCTTGTAAAGTAGGAAATTCCTGTGCTGTAGCTAGCTTTTCTAGTTTAGGTGTTGAGTGTTCCTGCTTTGGTGAAGTATTCACAGTGTTTAAAATAATAGAGAATGAGATCAGCTGAAGACTTTAGTTATCATTATACTACTTTTGAATGATCTTTGAAGCCTCTTACCTTAATTAAAATGTCTATTTCTTTGAACATAGAACAACACCATCCTGCATACACTCCGTGATAAACCCTGTTCAGTGGGCTGAACCCTGTTGACAGCTTATAGATGCGAGTTAGAACATGTGGCATTTGTTTGGTGGTTCATTCGTAATTGTAGGGCTTGATACTCGTGCAAAAGGTGTGTGCTTTCTGCCCCTTGTCTATCATTTATAAATTTCTAGACCACGTGTACCAAAGATAGACTACAGTAAAGTATGTGGATGGCTTTGTAGGTTATCCAGCAGGCAGAATGAAATTTCTACCCTGTGGCATGTAGTGACTTATGTAAATCTTTGGATCTGCAGCTCTCAGATTCACAGAAAAGATACTTCTTGTTAAACCTGCTTTTTTCCACCTGTCACCACAGAGAAAAAAGAGGCTCTGTCATTTATTTTTGTCACTGCCAGCTAGACAGCAGTAGATTAATGAGATCTGTCAAATTTGAAGCCTTTCTGGTTGTCTTCCTATAATGATTAATAATTTAATCTGAGCAAACAAGTGTGGTATTCCACACCTCATTTCGGTAGCAGTTGAATGGTTTACGCTAGCACCTTCCACTGCTAAAATTAATTGAAAGACATAATCTGGACAAGAAACTTTACCCAACAACTTAGCATTTGAGAAAATAAGCAAATGAAAATTTACTTCTATAATGAAGTCTTGGGCAGCTTGAAAATCATATCGCGTAGCTCTACATATCTTACAATTGATGGTTTTTATTTCAGTTTGCCAACGGGAGAAGTATGACTTTATGACATTAATTACTGTCTCGTTTTTATTTTCGCCATTGGAAATGTTTATTCTCTTTTAAGCATTTAAAGTCTATAAGAGATCAATGCTGTCTAACTGTTGGGTCTTTTCTTCCTCTGTTTAAGGTTAATAAGAATTTTATTTATTTTTTTTACAGTTCCACATGAATTATTATTACAGTAATTTTCTCCGATAGGTGTCTGTAGGTAGCAGAACAAGGGTGTGATTATAGTATGCTTGAATATAACCCTACGAGCTTAATTTGCCACTTGTTACTAGTATTGCATGTTTAAGCCTTGTGGTAGGAGTTTTGGCATGTGCTAGAAATTAGGTTGCGAACAACAGAAATCCAGGGATCTTTTCTGATACTTGAAATATTCCAGTATTTATGCTGCTAATGATAGCCAGAACTCAGCTATTTAAAAGAAACATGATAAGAGTAACAATCTCTCCTTTTGGGAAGAATCAAGAGAAAATGCAACACAAGATTAAGTTGCTTGGTTAGATGGAGCTTCCAGTTTTCTTGGTTAAAGTCTTGGATTAATTGAAACTTCAGCCTTGAATTGGTGTTAGTAGACATTGTATAGTGAATTTGTGTTGGTCAGCTGAGTTGCATTCGTTGTGCATATGTAATGAACTGATGACAAATGCAGGGTAATAATGATTTTCCATAGGCCACAGTGAAAGGCGGCTACATTGAATTGAATCGTTTTCTGTTAGGCCAAGATTAAGTCAGGATGCCTCTTATTGATAGCAATGCAGTCTGTTCTTGCTTCCACATGATTGAGATACCAGTGTAGTATAACAACATTCAGAAAAGCTGGGAGAAAAAAGAACTAGTGATGTTTCCCTCTGACCAATTTGATTTATGTTATTTCTAGGGAAAACCTTACAGACTGTTGGGAAATTCAGCCAATTAATGTGCATTAGTGAAATATTTGGATACTTGGAAGTTCCATCATTTCTGTATACTGATAAATTTTAGTCAATGGGTACTGTGTAAAAGAACTTCTATCCACATCAGTATTAGATCTCTTCATAGTGAAATTGTATTTTGTATTTAAAGCAACAGCATAATGTTAGTTTAATGTGATGGTAATAGAATGCTTTCCGTTTTTTGTTGAATACTTTTATTTTTCTTTCAGTGTTTTGTATCCTACTTGCGTTCAGTTTACTTAATGAAGAATAAAGAAGTATTTGATGTTTTCAAATTGCCTCTAGCAGAATATGCCCTGTAAGTATGATCAGCTTGGAAAGTGAATACTGCATAGTGGGTTTTGCAGCGTGTAATAGCTTTAAATAGCTGCTTTGACTATGTTAACATGGAATTGGATAATCTTGTAATGTATTTAGTTTCATATTTATACTCTGCTTGCTCTGCTTTTGCATATTTTCAAGGATATTCTAAATAGAAATGACATGTAAAACCAATCTATGTCTATAGAGAGAAATAATAACTCTTCTACATTTGCTATATGCAATAGGAGACAAAACTTGTGAAGTAAAAGAGTAAAGAATGATAGGTTTGGATTTTGTTGTTTTTTGTGTTGGTGGGTGTTTTTTGTTTTTTTTTTTTTTGGTCTTGGGTTTTTGTTTTTTTCTTTTTCATCCCAGATTCACCTCTGAGCCTTATAGTTGAATGCCCATCTGTGGAGTATAGTATTTAAAAAGAAATCGTCATGTCTAAAGATGATATATTACAGTCTCATTTTGACTGCGATTTAGACATTGCTCCTTGGACATAAATTACTTTCAGAAGATTCAGTGTACTTCGTAAAGATGAAACATCTGCACTGGACTGAATAGCATCTTTTTTCCTATGTCTGTTTTCATACATATATGTGAATCATTCCACGTTTTATATGGGAGGGAAATTAATTTTGACAGGTTGACTTTACAGATGACAACCACCTGAGATTGTTTTAAGATGTGAAGTTTTCAAATGATCTCATGGGACATAGGGTAGTCAGAAGGGAGCAAGAAGATGCTCAAACATGCATGGTAAATTAATTTTATGTCTGGAATTTCATACAGAGAAGACTTAAGTCTTCAAACTTGTCAACATGTGGCATAATGAACTAAAATGTGACAAATTATTAGACTGTAGGACACCTGGTCTTCTGTGCTGTGCTGCAATTAACATGATTATGTTTTTTAAGATACACAAGCCTATTATAAAAGAAGCTCTCTTACTTTATGGTCTTAGAAGTTTTTTAAGAAGGAGAACTAATAGAAACTTAAAATATTTCACTAGATACGTTGCCTGCCCATTCACCTGTGTGATTTGTCAGCATCTTTAAAACCTAAAAGCATCTTAGTAGGTCTGCTATTCTGGATGTAAGGAGTAGTGGCAGAAGATTAGGGCTGAGAGGGATGACCACACAGATTTAGCCAGTGTGTTAAGAAACCAACTGACAGAAAGTGGTAACGCTGAATTTTCAGAATCCCAGTGCCACTTTCTGGATTTCAGCATGGTGTGGCCATCTGCTATCTGATACTGATGTGGACAGAGTAATCTACAGTTATGTTAGTCTCAGGCCTCTGCGCCAGGATTTGGTCTTTCATCAAAGTCAGTTCTAGTTCCAGCTTTGCAAAGTTACTAATAAGTCATTCCTGCATTGAAGTGGAGGAAACCAGACAGTTGTTTGGAGAGAGTAGGAGAGGTTTAGTCAAGGGTATGAAATATATGGAAGTGTAATCAAAAAGTCAGAACACAATAAATCTGGGAGATAATTTGGAGATTCTGCTCTAAATGAACAGTTTGTTGGCTCTCTTCTTATGCACTCTTCAGACTGCTAGTCTACCTAAATACACTCTGCAGTCCCCTTTTCAATTCAATGTGCATCCACTTATATAGTGGATAAGTCAGCTTAATTTATGTGAAAGGTCTTCAAAGTCTGGAGTGATTGAATTCTGCGTTCAGAAGTGTCATGGGTTCAGCAGTAGCAGTCATTTTTCTCCTTCTTGGTAGTTGGTGCAGCACTGTGTTTTTGACTTGTG
>JANRGW010038733.1:0-15453 GCA_024733675.1 Psilopsiagon aymara | reverse complement strand
GTTGGCATCAGCCCACCTCACAAGCGTGTCAAGGTCCCTCTGGATGGCATTCCTTCCCTCCAGCATATCAACCGAACAACCCAGCTTGGTGTCATTGGCAAACTTGCTGATGGCCCACTCAATCCCACTGTCCATGTCACTGACAAAGATGTTGAACAAGACCAGTCTCATATTGGGAGGAGGATCGTTCTTCGTAGTATTTGTACCTAAAAGTAGTTGCTTGCTATTTGAGTGCCTAGCTCAATATCAAAGTACTTAAGGTGAATTTTCATCAATTTCAGTTGAAGCTGAAATGACGATTCTTGAAGATTGAGAAAGTCTAAATGGGATTTTGTTGCTTATAAACGTATATTTAAAATCATTCTTGTCCTCTTTTTTTTTTTGTTTTTGAAGGTAGAAGTGTAAACCACTTGAAACTGCAAAACAAATTTCCAGTATATTTTTTCCATGATAGTTGTCATTTGCAGTCTGATCTTCAGTAATGTGAAGAAATCTTACGAACAACCAACCAACCAACCAAAGAGCAAACAAAAAACAACCCAACAGCACTTTAAAGTGCAGAAGTGTTTGTATTTAACTTTGACTGTTAAAACACCATCTTCCTTGGAAAAGCTTTTAAAGTAAATCTGTCCATGTTCACTACTCTCTGTGGAGTAAATCTCTTATAAATACGTAAAACACCCTGCAATTGCAAGTAATTTGTGGTGTCTTTCCATTAAGAACAAATATAAAAGATGAAAGCATCACTAAGAGAAATGCAAGCGTCTCATGTCATCTTCCATTGCTTTGCACTTACCATCTATGTTTTTACTGCAGTAAGTTATCATTAAAAAGAGGAATATAAGCACAGGCATTATGGAATGGTAGGGCTTGCGCCTTCTACGTCCTTAAACATCCTCTGTATCCTATGTATTGAAGTTAGTATAAACTGAGAGTAGCAGAGCTTACAGACTTCTTTATTACTTTAGTTCCATTACTATTCTTAACAAGCGCACTTTTGTCTTCAGTGGGTTCTGTATCAACCTAAATGGTTCAAAATTGCAAAATGTACAAGATGAAAATAAGGCTTTGATGCTTTATAAAAACCCCACCTTTTGTTTCTTAGTGTTTACATGTAACAGCTTGGCATAACAACATAGAGCATGTATTCTCAGCCTATAATTAACCTATTGGAAAGAGCAAATAGCAACAGGGAATGTTACACAAAGATAGACTTAATAGGATCTGTCCCTGTGATAAACAGCGCGTGCTAACTGTGGAGTGGATTAAAGTGGCAGGCTCAGCCTTGGCTTACCTGAGCTAGCTTGAAGACTTTGATTACATTTGCCTGATCAAAACCAAATAAAAACAAACTTCAGTTCAAGTAGCTGTTACCTGGCTAACAGAAATAGTGACTTTCGTAGATGGGACAGGCAGATAAGCCAGGTAATATAAATTAAATTTGCAGCATGGGAGCAGAAGATAATAATCTCTGAGTTAAATATCTCTGCTCCTATGATCCAGTTCTGGAAATAAGTGGATTAATTTTGCAATAAACAAAAAACTACTCTTTAGTTCCCCGGGGCTCCTTGAATATACTGTCTAATCTGATTAGCTCCCAACTCATCCACGTTCTGTTTCTTGTAAGTTGAAGGGATAAGTCTTATATGTACAAGCTGTCTCTGGAGAACATGGTTACTAATACTGTTACCCCCCCAAATTATCTTTCCTTTCAAGTTAAAAAAAAATTTCCTTCTGACTAATCTCTCTGTGTATTCAGATGTAGATATTAACCAGGTCTGACTTGACTGAACATGTCTAACATTTGTCCTCAGTACAAGCCTCAACAAAGACCAGCAGCCATAAGGAGAAGGTCTCTTTTACACCAGTTTTTTGTTTTCTGTGTGTAAAAAAATAAATCAACAAGTGTATTTTCTTCTTTGTATTTATTCAACTTTGTTATCTTTTAGGCAAAGACACTAGCAAGACCAGAAATATTTTTGTTTCTGATGAAATATTTGCTAACATTGATTGTTGGCATATCTCCAGTCTTCTGGGTGGGAAGTAAAAAGACCTGTTCTGAATGGGCCAATTTCTTCAACAGAAACCGCAAAAGAGAGTAAGAACCATTTCTTATTCCCGTTTTTTTAAAGTATATACCTTAAAATAAGTTGGAATTTTGGCATATTTCTGTAAATATAGCTCAGGCAATCAAAATGTTGTCATTCGACCCTTTCTAAATGCTGCGTATGGGCATCAGCAAAATTCCATTAGAGTCTGTCGAAGTTTTAGATATGCAGTGACTTTTTGACAACATTGTCAGAAGATAGAAAATGTTTCCTCTGCTGATTTGCTCTCTTTCATAAAGCAGAAGACATATTGTTGTTTAGCATTGACTAGTGCATCTCTGGTTTCCAGCTGCATGGGGGAAGATAATTTCAGCCATCAGTTTAGGTCTTTTCACATGTTCAGGATGCTTCAGTACCACAGTGCTTCGCTGTGTTTACTGTCATAATAACATCCTCTGCTTTTCTCCTCTGCCAGGTTTGTCTTATTTTAAAATTAATTTTCATTGAACCCTCCTCAGTATCACTTTTATTAGATTATTCTATTGTTCCTTATTATTTTTCTGAAACAGAATAGTTCAGTTTTATTACTTTAATTTCTCTCTGTGGATTTAAACAGATTATAAATTTCTAGTAGTTGTCATTTTTTCCATTCCTTTTTATTCCTTGGTGATTTTTTTTAAAGTATCTGTATTACTCATAAATTATGCTGTGGGTTTAGATCTTTCTCTTTGGATTTCCCAAGGCAGCAGTCCTTAAGCTCCTTTTATTTTACATCTGCATTCCTTGATGGTGAGCTTATAGCTTCCTTTCCCTCTCCCCCCTTTTTCCATTTCCTGTATAATTTTTTGTGTGTTTCAGATGTTAGCTGCTTTAAGCTATAAGAATTTAAAAATATTGAAGTCAGTTTTATAATATTTACCTTTTTTTCACTTGAACAAGGTTTACTTTACATAAAGTTAATTTTATAATACAGCTGCTTATGAGCTAATCCTGCTTTCCTGTCTTAGATGATTAATCAACTGAAGTCATTGGACCTACTTACAGAAGTAAGAAATGTAGAAATCTGTTTATTTAATTGTTCCACAGACATCATTACTTTGGAGCCATTATGAGTGGGGGGTTTTCCCCTCTTTTTTTCACTTTTTTTTTTTTTATCTCATGCTTATTAACATCCAGCTCAGACTGCATCACTGGTTGCTATTCTTTCATGGGTTTGTGTACAAAGCTATATTATACTCTGTCTAGGATTGTCCCCTTCATTCAGTTACACACTTGTATTTTCTTTCAGTCCGATCAGTGAAAGTCGAAGAGTGCTGCAAGAATCATGTGAATTTTTCTTGAGGCATAATTCCAAAGTTAAGCATAAAAAGAAGCACTACAAATCAACTTCACACAGGTTGAAAGTCATTTCAAAGTCAATGGGGACCAGCACAGGTGGGACAACAAATCATGGAACTTCTGCAGTAGCAATCACTAATCATGATTACTTGAGCCAGGAAACTGTTGCAGAAATTAAAACCTCTCCAGAGACATCTGAGAAAGAGGTAGAGGCAGATGGAACATCAGTCCGAAGAGTCGAGGAAGGTGAAAACAGTGGAGATCAAATGTTATCTAGTTCTAAACTGACTGTGGATCAGGTGGAAAAAAGAAAGCAAGCAGATAGCACATGTCACCTAAGCAGCTTGAGTGAGAGTATGAAGAGAGCAGGTGAAGGAAGGTAAGGCTCCTTATCTCAGTCTTTTGCTTGTTTATGTGTATGACCATTAATTCTTTTTTTGGTAAGTTTTCTATTTCTTCTCTCTGAAGAATCACTATACTCTCAGTAATCACTTTGAGAGGGAACAAGTCTGAAAAAGAGCAATGGTGACCCTGAGCTTGGCAAAATGTACAGAACTGTACTGCATTCTCTTGAAAAGAATATAGCTTAAATACATTTCCAGTAATGAAATTGTAATATTTTTTCCAATGTAATGCACTGTGCTTAAAATTGACTCCCTGTATTTTCCTTTTCATTACTTCTAGAATAACTCCTAGGAGTGATTTTGTTGAGTCTCCTCCTTTACAAGGCAGCTGTTCCCAAATACCTGATGTCTCGCAGTCAACTTCCCTACCACTACTTGTCTACTCTGCTCCAGATACCAGAAGAGAGTTGGATTCAGGAAACAGTTCAAACCTTTGAAAAACTGATATTTTATATGAACATTTGCAGTGTATAAAACTGGCAAGGATTCTGTGTTACACTGGAAATATCCTTTGGAAGACTGAAATTTTATATGAACATTTGCAGTATATAAAACTGATAGGGATTCTGTGTTACACTGGAAATACTGGCTATTCTGTGCCTTATTAAAAAACACGCATATCTTGCTTTGCACTTAAAAGATGTAGGTTTGTTGTGGGGACAGTTAGCAATAATGTACTGTAGTTAATCCTATCCAGGAATAGTGGAAACTAAAGTTCTATAGGATATGGCTGGATTGACTAGCAGTAATTTAACAAGATGAGAGAAACAAATATTCCCAATAGAAAAGAACACTTTGTAATGAATTGTGTTAAAATAATGCTTAGAAAGCATTACTTTTCAAGGCATGAAAGTTCTATCTGCATCTTTGTTATTTTCCAAAACTTGGGTTTTTTTTTTCCTCTTTTTTCGTTGTGTCTTTAACAGCAGTATCACTTAAACAAGGGAAACACAAATTTATAAATAGTCCCTAAATCGTGTGTCATGGTGTATCGATTGTAGCATTGGTTTATGGTAGCTTGTACACTGAATATGAAAAGGAATCTGGAATTATGGTGACTTATTTTGTACATAAAAATGAATTTTGTAAATAACTGACTGCATAAGGTCAACATTTATAACTAGTGTTTTGTATGTATTGTACAAACTTAGTAAGGCTAACATACTTCCCCCAGGTTGTTACTAAAGCTGGCAGTCCTGTGGTGATCAGGCCATGTTACTTGGTTCTGCATAAAGCAGATTGTACTGTATGTGTAACATGTGATATACACTGTGCACTGGGGCAGGGCTGGTTGGACAGCTGTGCATCCTGCTGGAGGGACAATGTGTTAGATGCAGCACTACTTCAGAAAAATGCTTCCTGTAGCCCCTTCTAGTGTGGTGATCCCATGCATCGTGCCAAAGAAGCAAGCACTTCAGATCCCTGGCTGCCTGAGGGGCAGATCCTGAAATACACACTGGGTTTTTCTACTGAGCTGCAGTGCAAGTATATGTTTCACGTTCTATCTATGCAAGTAACTTAATTTTTTTAATTCTGTAGAGAAATATCTTGCAGAAAACAAACTGCAGAGTTATTAATATACAGGCTTGTTTAACAATATATTTACTTAAAAGAAGACCTTAATACTTTTTCTACAAAGCTTAATTTTCTATATGCTACGGCAATATATTTTCTTTAAATCAGAAAGGCCTTAATACATGTAGCCTTTCTTATGATAGGGTGGTTCTCAAAAGCAAGCACTACTGACGTGGGTAATAATTTTGTTGTTTGGCTCTTAAGAAATCGTGGCTCCAGTGAAGTCAATGTGACTTAGTGCTTCAGATAATTTAGAGCCAGAATTTTTCTGTTTTCAAAACCTAAATGTCAATGCATTTTATTAGACTGTTCAGCATCTTGCATTTGATTACTAGTATTTCTCAATATTTTGTTACTACGCAGAGAATTGTGTTCTAATTGGGGAATCAGACTGATGCTTTGAACAGTCAAACAAAATTGCATGGTAAAAAAATCATGTAAATGCTGAATCAAGAGGAACTACAGTTCTGATAAACCAAAGTTATTTGTTTTATCCACCATGCATTAAAAATTGAATGTATTTAACTTTCTGTTATGGTGTCTGCATTTTAGCATTTGTAATTTATTGCCTTTGATAGGACATGCTATTTCTCTTATAATTTCTGCATTAAAGATAGACAGAATTCTTGCTGTTGGGAAGGACAGTGAGATCTGAAAACTCTCCTGTGAAAATACACACTAAGTACCCTTCATTCTCGTAGTCATCTTTATAAACGGGTGACTTTATACACATGTTGAGGAACTTTGTTATTACAGTCTTTGTTAGTAATAAAATGCACTGTTGTATAGTAAGAACTTGTGAGTTGATATTTCTGATTAACTAGATGTAGCATGCTTGTTGCTCTATTACTGCAGTATTTTTGCACCTAAGACACTTTAATGTATTTTTTTCTTCATAGAGCTGTGTGAGGTAACAAGT
Source organism: Psilopsiagon aymara (assembly GCA_024733675.1). NCBI lineage: Eukaryota > Metazoa > Chordata > Aves > Psittaciformes > Psittacidae > Psilopsiagon > Psilopsiagon aymara. The sequence goes on along the minus strand of JANRGW010038733.1, from coordinate 9,169 downwards.
TTGCAATGTTTTTATCCCTCCTGTGTAAGCAAGGAGCTGAGACAGAACAATGCTGGCAATTGTGCACATGAACATGGAGAGTTATGAAAGAGGGAGAAACTTGAACAGGTTCTTTCATCCTGGCATTTAGATCATTCTTTCATGATTTCTAGTTAAAGACCCCCTTTAGATTACACAGAATATTTGTTTCCACACTCTCACTGCAACCTTCTTAAAATAGACATGCATTTTTCGTTTATTTAATATTCCAATTTTTGAATAGTTTAGGAAAAGTCACCTTTGTGGTAAATGATCTAAAAAAAGATAAATACAGGGTAATTGTGAAGTTATAGCAATAGGGTGGGCTTAAAGAGAGATACCATTTCAAAGAACTGTGAAATACTGGTCAGTAATCATAACATTCAGTGGAGATGAAATGCATCAGTGGTAGATTGAGACTGTAGTACTTGTGTGTTCAGATGCTGCTGTACCAGAAATAACTGCAAACTGTGAATTCCCAGGGTGATCTTTATAGCTAAAGTGATGGTGATCTCTGGATGCAGAGATTAACGTTGAAATACCCAAGTAGTAACTGGAAAGTTAAGCAGCTCTTTGAATGCCCGCAAAAATGATGGGGAGGAAGAAACTGAGAGAAAGAGTTTGGGGTATGGAAGGGTGGACTATAGAGAGGCTCATTACACCTTTCATTAGAGAAACTCTTTCAGGTTTTATCTGTTATCTGACCAAAGTTAAAACAAAATAGGTAACTCATATCAAAAGGGCTTTTCTTGTTCCCTTAAGAAGTTATTCTTAGTTTACCTCCATCAACTGAAGTAATTTGAGACTGGCTACCTTGTAAAAGATGCACTATAAGTCTGTTTGAAAGACTGATGCAGCCTTTTCAGTCTTGTTGTCTGGCTTTGTTTGCAGAAAGCTAGAATAAAGGGTGCTGCCAACTATCTAAGCTTTAGAATATCTGTACCAAATGGACTTTTAGGTCTCTTTTTCCTCTTAATGGATCTGTCAAATCACTTCAACGTATGCATTATACTGAAGTTTCAGGTTGCATATAAAACCCTTTCAAAGGACAAGATAAATTTAACATGCTAAATCATACTCGATTTGTGATTAAAAATAATACCGATATTACCGAAAATAATGCCAAAATTACCAGTACAGTGGTTTCATGGTACCTGTCGTTTATACTATATCTTAACTGTCCTATTTTGCTAATCTTTTGGGGGGTGGGAAAAAGTAGTTCAAGTGTGCAAAACTAACTCTGGGAATGGAAAAAATGGTTATTTTGTTCCTGTTTGAAAGGTGCTCTCACCAGATCATAAGAAAGATCTCTTGCAGTATTTGAAACCTCTTTAAATAATTTTTAAATTTAAAAAACCCCTCAGTGGTTCAGGAGTGGAGCACAAACAAACTGAAGCATCACACTGACGATTGTTTAACTCATTTACAGAGAACTGTAGGTCCTTTTTCTTTACAGGGTACAGAACAGACTTGTTTTAAAGACGTCAAATCCAGTTGTATTTCAGAAGCAAAATTTAAAAAAACCATTTAAATCTGAAAAGTTAAACTTCAACAAAAATGAGCTGTGCTTTCTGTGAGGCACTGAAGAAGGTAGTAGCTGAATAGGATGAGGAATCATGTTTCCTTTTGAAGGCTGACCACCCAGTCTCTCAATACACAATTCCAGATGGCTGCGCATTAAAGGAGAAATGCTACATCCCTCCCTTGACACTGGCCATCCATTGAATGGGTCTTTGAAGGTACCTGACCGCTTGTGCTTGGCTGTGCTCACTGGTAGGGACCTCTGCCAATGTTAACCACTGGTATTTGCAGCAATTTAGATGGCTGGCATCAAGGGGATTTTAGAGTCTCACAGGAATATGTTATTTCCTGCCTGTTGCCTTTCTTTGCACTTATTCTTTCACTTTGATTTATCCTTTATCATGCTAACCTTTTTTTCTTTCTTCAGTGGACTAGAATTTAACTGTAATTAAACATAAAGAAGTTGGGCAACCTATACCACACCTTCATGAGCTGCATACTTTATATCTCTAGAAGCAGAGCTCAGGGAATCTTTCTGACGTACATCTATGAAATCCTATTTTACTTCCTATTAAAAAGCATTTGAGTTGCAAAGTATAATTAAAAGATTAAAAACGTGCCAGGACATTTGTATCAGAGCTCTTCATTATTGCTTGTTCCCTGGTTTTCAACTTTGCTTGTAGAAGTTAAATCTGAAATAAAAGTCTGTTTTATTTCAGGTCAACCTAGTTAAAATAATCACAAACATGAGATACATTAAACACGAAGATCTGCCTTCATTAAATAGCTCATCACTGGTTTTTCAATGCAGACATGAGCTGGAGATGAGTTGCAAGAACTGTGTGGAAGAAAGCAGGTTTTGTGGAAGTGCTGAACAGACACTCAACACTGGGAGTAGAACTGAGGGAGGAAGGCTGGTGTCCAGCCTAGAGAGCATACTCTCAGGTATGGCAGAATGGGCAGGAAACATCAGGTGTACCACGTAGAGAGGAACATACTGTTGTTGTAGAACTTACTCTTGGCATATAAGATGAAGAGAAATGGCAAGAAGAAATTCTACTTCCATTAAGTAGGTTTGTAAGTTACAGAGGTGGTGGTGGGATCATTAGACACAGCCACCAAAGGGATCTTAACAGGAAAAGTATGTTTCATGTGAGTGTGTATGAAGGATGACCTAAGTATCTATATATTCATGAAGATAACGTGCCTTCCAGTGTATCTTCCTAACGTTCTGCCTGACCACAACCTGGATCACAAGACATTACGTAGGTACAAAAATAAGACCCTGCCAGATAAGGTCCTAGAGGAAATGATTTGTAAGTTAGTTAATTAGTTAATGGCTTACCTGATCTGGGAAGCTGCATCCTCTCCAGCCCCAGCTCTGGTAGTTTCATAACAACTATCTGAGAGTGCATGCAAGTCTTCAATGACCCAGCAGAAGATGGAGGATTTGAGAATGCTGAAGCAGCTGAACAGGTTCCTTGGCACTGGGTTTGAGTCACTGATGGTGCCCACTGGACACAGCCCTCTCTGAGACTTGCTCTCCTTCCAGACGCCTGCATGCAGGGCTGTAATCCAGACTTCCAACTAAAGAATAAATGGGTACATTACGGGGATTAACAATCCAGATGTGTCATCCCATTGAAATGCAAAGAGATGGCACTGACAAGGGTGTGACATGTCAGTGAATGGATGAGAGGCAAATGGCTGACTGAAGTCAGGACTCACAGTGGAAATTAATTGTAGCTGTTTTCCTTAAAATGGGATTTTAGTAGGCAAGATCATCCTGAGAATGGACACTGTGAGAGAAGCTGATAGTCAGGATGAGGTTCCCTATGGAGAGAAATGGAAAGTCATCAAGCCAGCAGGAAAACCAAAGAGTGCACTCAATAAAAAACAAGGGAGGACTTTGCCTTGTAAATTAATACAACCTCAATCGTGTTAGATATTTTTAGGGCACACATACTGAGAGCTTCTCTACTTGGCAATGGGAAATCGTTAACTCACAAACGAGATTTTTAATAACAAGGGCAGAAGTAAGGAACCATACTAGAAGCAAAGTCGTGCATCACAAAAGCACAGTTAGATGAGCACCTCCTGTAAAAACTGTGACTCTAATAAGGACCTGAAAATCATTTTTCTCCACAAGAACCTGGTAGGTCTCTCGCTGTTCTTGCCAGACTCAGTTTCAACTTCACATGAGCCAGGAATTCAGTGTTGTGCTTGATCCTTTTCAGCACCATTGCACTAGTCCCTTGTTGTTGCAGGTCAAATAAGATTTCTATTTTAGAAATCTTATTAAAATCTTGCATTAAAATAATATTAATGCAAGTGTTTCTCTGCTGAAGTATCCTTGGGGCTAGCTATGGGGAGATGCTACTGAACCATGGTGAATCTCTCTTCCTGTGCCTGACACAGCAGCCGCTGTAAATCCATTGCCCTTTTGGTGGCAGTGGGTCATCAGTGGACAGATGAGGTAGGTGCTGCCCAGAAGCTCCACAGCCTTGACTGCAGCAAGCTATGGCATTTCTTTGATGAGGTCAGGGTGGATGTGAGAAGCCAAGTCTCAGGAAACCTGTGGGTTCCAGGTACCATCACCACATTCAACAGGCAAAGGCCATAACAGCCATGAGTATTCAGATCTGTCAGTGCTCCTCTGTCTTGTCTCTGAGACAGGAAGTTTTGTACAACTGTTGAGTGTTCTGGGCCAATTCATTTGTTTTTGTGGCCAAATCCTCTTGCATTCATAGGCTTCTATGTATTTTGTGTGAGCCAGCTATGGTGGCCATAGGTGTCTGCTTTCTGTAAGCTGAGGTGCTACACAGCCCTTCCTCAGCCTGCAGCTCACTCCTCATTGCTGCCTTGCTTATTCCCAGGAATGCCTTTAATGGACTTGCTGTATACAAATAAAAATAAACATAAATTAAACATAAAATAAACATGCACAAAACTTTGAATATCAAAGTTCAAGTCTATCCCTGTAATTTTAGGATTATCTCTAACTCAAGGTTCTATCTTCCAAAACCGGAAGGACGGACCTGTGGCAATGCAGTTGAATAGTGTAGGAAAACCAAGATTGTTCCCTTCGTTGCAGAAGCTTTAATGTCTGAATGGAGCAGTGTATTTGACATCCTAATAACTATTTAGTAGTGCAGGATTCAAGGAAAGTCAGCTTCTCAGTTCTGCAAAAGGTGTTTCTATTAATTGAGGATTCATGAGGCAGACAAGTAATTTTTCTACCATCAACTGATCCACAGTCACTCTAATGAGCAAATCTTTGTCCTGAGCTCCAGGTCTCCCCTTGCACATAGTGATTCACTGAAGGCCAACTGAATTTACTTAAAACCTGGTGGACTGAATTAATCTTCCCATTCTACCATGCACACAAGTCCTAGAACAACCTGATCTAACTGGACCTGCTTCAATCAGATTCCCTTTGGATACCCCTTCCAACCTGAACGTCTCCATGGCTGCAGCCAGGATTGCAGCTGTCATTGGGTGACAGAGGCACAGCTCAGAGTCCTCCAGAGTCAGAAATCTGCAATGAGCAGCCAATGAAAACAGTGCTCAGTATGGGCTTTTCATCATCAAGTTTACACTATGGAAATGCCTGGGTATCCTGGGTTATCCTTCATCAGTGAAGCAGTTCCCCCAGATGGTTTTATTAAAGATTATCTAACTCTGATTGACAATTTGTGAGTGGTGTCTAGTTTAAGATGTTCAATACTTCCATTATTATTGTAAAAGCCACAGCTATAGGGAAATGAAACTATAAATAACTGATGATTTGGATGGAAAAAAGAGATCAAAGGAGCTGTTTCCATAAGATGAGCTCCTTGGCATCTGATGTATGTCCTGGTCTGGACTTGTTGGTAACAATGTTAAAGATTTCTCTCAACAGAAAGCTTAATTAATCTGAGTAATGAAAAGTGTTAATCCTCTCTCTAGTGTTTTCTATTGTGCAAAAATATGATGTTTCTTATGGTAACATGAAGAAGTGCCGTGTGCTTACTCAGAAGTAAAGAATTAACACTTAACTGCAGGATTTTTCTCTCACACTCAGAATATGCTGTCCTCCTGGGTATGGACACAGGAATCTTATTCCTCAGAGAAACCTCTGAAGGGTTAGCATATGCTTTCCTGACAGGTACCTTGTCTTAGACAAACTCCATTATTACCATCTAACCTCTGCCTGTCCTTTCTGGCTGTCATTCAGATGATCAACTTTTTCTTTCATGGCTTGCATAGGGAGCTATCAGCATGACTTGACTGTCACCTGGAGGTACAGACTCCCCACAAGCCAAGTATTGATACGACTTCTAAGCTTTTCCTAAAGGCAGAAACAAGGACATCAAGAAGTATTATAATCCACTAAAAAATTTACCCCAAACTTGGTTTTGGGATTCAAATGTTAGCATGTATCTGCAAAGCTCTGCTATGACTACAATGCTACGTTTGTCATTCTGGGTAGAAGCTTCTGGAAGGTTTTTTTAAATAGGTTTATTTGTGCTAGTAAAGCAGCAAAATAAAAGAAGTTTTGGATTATTTTAAAACATTAATGACTATGAATATATATGAGTGCATTTAAATTAAAAAGTATTAGAAGGGATCGAAGCCACAATCCCATTGATTTTTATGCAGTTCCAAGTTTTTTTGTGGGAGAAAATGAAATCTGTTTCTTAAACCTGTAACAAATTTCCCCTAGAGCTCTTATTTTGGTTTTCTTCTACAGCAGCACAGATGGCTCTTTGTCTGCTGGGTCAGACAGGCAGGCTGCAAAGAGCCATTCAAGAAATTCAACAGTCTTCTCTGATCCCAGCCTTTTACACCAACTTACCCTAAAATACCACTAATAAAGTAAACAAAAGCTAAGCTATGAACTCCCTAATTAAAACCACAAAAGGTAGATAAGAAAGGATCCTGAATGTTTGTGATGCTGAGCACTGCAGTGCTGACCCTGAGCACTCTGCCACTTGCCCTGTGCCATGCACGTGTTGCCCAATGCAATGTCTAGATATGCCTGCCAATCAAAGCCAAAATCCCCAGACACTGCCAGGACAGGGAACTGTATAATACAGTATGAGTTAAAGGCAGAGGAAATGTCCTGGTCTAGGCACTTACCTTACTGGGCCTCATTTGGCTTGGGATCCTCAGCCTTGAACCTTCTGTAATATTTAGACACCCAACTCTGGTTTTCCTGGTTGTGAAAAGCCACAAGTAATATAGTTCCCATCTGAGAAGAATCTATTTCCAAGTAGTTAAAGCTTCTCCTCACTGTAAGGAGACTCTTCAACCAGATCTGGGTCTGTTCTACTGGATCTTGGTCTTTTCTACCAGATTTGGAATATAGACCTGGTCTTTTATTCCCAGGCTCTGCAATGGGTTCCCATGATAAAATGCTCCTAATCCTTCCCACTGTAACTATTTCACTTGGTGAAGACCAATGAGTGAATAGCGGTTGCTTAGTGGTTGAATTCAAACCAGTGCTGTAGTAAATAGTATTCATAAACAAGGAGAGTTTTCACAAGAAAGGTGGAGATACCCAGTGACCTAGAGGGCAGTCTCTTGAATTTCAACATTTTATAACTGAGGTGAATGGAAATACATGCGCGTCTGAGCACATCCTCCTCTCCAGGCTTGTGTTTGGGGATGCTGAGAGGCTGTGTGAGGGGGACAACAGCTCAAGTTGCAGTGGAGTCATGGCACCAGCAGTCATGGCACCAGCCTTGTGGTGCGAGCATCTGCTGTGCACATTGCACTGATGGTGCCACGCTGACTTTGCATGAGCCCGCCTGCGCCATGCAGCAGCAGACTGACTGAGTGGAAGATTTTAGTGACATTTAAATGGTGGATATATGTACCTCGTCATCTTTGCTGATGTGTTTGCAAAGCCACATACAAAAGCTAAATTGTGTATCTTATGGCAGTATGGGTAAGATAAAGGAATTACTAGTTGATGTAATACGGATCCTGGTTTATTACAAGTTTATTACAGTAGCTCCTTTTTTTCTGGGAAATAGTTAAGGCAAAGTAGATGAGTAGTTCTGAGTCCAGTATTTCACCAGCATTCAACAACAGTTGCTGTCCTCAGAAGCTTTTAAATATATCAAAAGCCCAAAGATCACAAGCCTAGCAGATGGCAAGGCTTGCTTGGACTGAAGCAGGCTAAGGAGGATGTTGACATTTCTGTTTCCCAGATAATGATGCACATTGGAAGTCAAATGAGCACTGGGAACTGCCCAGTGCACTCAACAGAGCTCAAAGCAGATGTCCCACCAGTATTTGCTGAGAGCTTCTTTTGCAGCTCTCCTCAGTTTGCTGGCAAAGCCAGCCATTTGGGATTAAAAACTTCTAGTCCAGACCCAAACTCGGCTGCACCGTGAAGCCTCTGCTTGCGTGTGATGCTCATTGAAGCTGTCACAGAAGCAACTGTTATAATTAAGAATTTACAACTTTCCATGAGTTCGCCCAACTGGTTTAGGGATCCTTCACTGGCTGTTAGCGTATGGCTGCCATCCGTCACAGGGCAGGAGCCGCCACCTTAGCCATGAGCCTGGTGTCAGTTCCAGTGCCCAGGAAGCTGTGTGCCAGGGCTGATGCCAGGGGAGTTACCTGTGGTGCAAATCTCACCTCACTGCTGTTGTTCAGCCAGTACAGACATGGAGGGGCAGAAAGGCAGAAGTTAGTTGAAGCACAGAAGTAACAAACTGCAGGGCAGAGCCATGGAAGAGGTTGAGTGTAAACAAAAATCCAGGCCATCATAAATGGCTCAACATCCTGTAACGAGCATTCTAGAGAAGAAATGTGCGTTTTTGTTAAATACTTGAGAAGAAAAATGTACCAAAGCTTATCTCCCCCTTCTGGAAACTCTACCTCCGCAAAACCCAGGAAGATCTCAGCATATATGTTATCTTCTGAATACGAAGTTATCTTTTGAATATTTGCTGTTTCTCTAATGCTTAAGGACACACAGCATCCTTTATTTCGTAGTGCTTTAATTTCTAGTATGATTAAAAATAAAGTATTACTTTAAATGAAGGCAAAATGGGACTTGGGTTATTAAATTGGGTTCTTTCTTGGGTTACTAAATTGACAATGTGCACTCAGGCTACACAGAGCTCTTCGATAAAGGCCCGAATTCCGCTGCTGTTTGAAAGGATTTTGTGCCCTTAACCGACGCCTCTGTTAAACCAAAACCACCGATTTCTACTCAGCTGCTCCTGTTCATCGCCGTTTCCACTCACGGTGCAGCTCCTGCTGGGCCGTTATGGGATTTCTTGGCTGGGAAAGGTGTTCCCAGCTGCAGGGCGAGTTCCTCAGGCCGGGACGAGGCTCCCGGGTGCTCTGGAGGGTCCGCCCGGTGCCGCCGGCGCCTCCCGGGGCGAGCTCCGTGGGGCTGGTCCGAGGGGAGGGCGCCCTCCGGCCCCTTTGCCAATGGCTTGCGGGGGGGTGGCTCTGGACGCTCCCGCTCGGTTACAGGATGGAAATTCCGGGCCTCCCCGGGGAGGGAGCTCGGGCTCCGCGCTCTGAAAGGCTCATTTATCCCCGCGCTGCCGCTCGGAGCGGCGGACACGGCCCCTGCGCCGCAGCCCCCGGCCAAAGGACCGCTGCCCCGGCCCGCACCATGCCC
>JANRGW010038730.1:6779-37595 GCA_024733675.1 Psilopsiagon aymara | reverse complement strand
GACAGTGAGAAGAGCGTGCAGCAAGCTCACTGCCCTGGACTTCAAGAGAGCAGACTTTGGCCTCTTCAGGAACCTGTGTAGTAAGGTTCCATGGGATATAGCCCTAGAGGGCAGGGGGGCCCAACACTCTTGGTTGATATTCAAGGATCACCTGCTGCATGCTCAGGAGCAGTTCATCCATACTAGAAGGAAGTGTGGCAGGAGGGCCAGGAGACCTCCTTGGATGGATAAGGAGCTGGTGAGGAAAATTCAAAGAAAAAAAGAGGCTTATAAAAGGTGGAAGCAAGGCCAGGAGGCCTGGGAAGAATACAGGGATGTTGTTTGGGAAGCTAGAGACTAGGTTAGAAAAGCTAAGGCCTGCTTAGAATTCAACTTGGCTAGGGATGTTAAGGACAGCAGAAAGGGATTCTTTAGGTACATTGCACATAAAAGACAGGCTAGGGACAGCGTGGGCCCTTTCCAGAAGCTGTCGGGAGAACTGGCTACCCTGGATTTGGAGAAGGCTGAGGTTCTTAATGACTTCCTTGCTTCAGTCTTCACCAGCAAATGCTCTGAACACACCACTCAAGTCTTGGAAGGCAGACGCAGGGACTGTGAGAATGATGACCCTGGGGCCCACTGTAGGAGAGGATCTGGTTCAAGACTATCTCAAGAATCTGAATGTATACAAGTCCATGGGACCTGATGAAATGCATCTGCGGGTCCTGAAGGACCTGGCAAATGAAGTTGCTAAGCCACTGTCCATCATATTTGAAAACTCATGGCAGTCAGGTGAAGTTCCTGATGACTGGAAAAAGGGAAATATAACCCCATTTTCAAGAAGGGGAAAATGGATGAGCCGGGGAACTACAGAGCAGTCAGCCTCACCTCTGTGCCTGGCAAAATCTTGGAGCGGATTCTCCTGGAAGGCATGCTGAGGCACATGAGGAACAACAAGGTGCTTGGTGACAGCCAGCATGGCTTCACTAAGGGGAAATCTTGCCAGATCAATCTGATGCCTTCTATGATGGGGCTACGGAACTGATGGACAGGGGTAGAGCAGTTGAGGTCATCTACCTGGACAAATGCAAAGCATTTGACACTGTCTCACATGATATCTTTGTCTCTAAATTGGAGAGACATGAATTTGATAGGTGGACCACTCAGTGGAAAAGAACTGGCTGGCTGGCCGCACGCAAAGGTTTGTGGTCAATGGCTCAATGTCCAGCTGGAGGCCAGCAACGAGAGGTGTCCCTGAGGGATTAGTGTTGGGACCGCTCTTGTTCAACATCTTTGTCAGTGACATGGACAGTGGGATTGAGTGCGCCCTCAGGAAGTTGTGTGGCTCGCTTGATAGTTTGAAGGGAAGGAATGCCATCCAGATGGACTTTGACATGCTTGTGAGGTGGGCTGGTGCCAAACTTTTGGAGTTTAACCATGCCAAGTCCAAGGTCCTACACCTGGGTCAGAGCAATCCCAAGCACAGCTACAGGTCGGGCAGAGAAGAGATTCAGAGCAGCCCTGTGGAGAAGGACTTGGGGGTGCTGGTCAATGGAAAAATGATCATGAGCCTGCAGTGTGCTCACAGCCCAGAAAGCCAACTGTATCTTGGGCTGCATCAAAAGGATCATGACCAGCAGGTAGAGGGAGGTGTTCCTGCCCCTCTACTCTGCTCTTTTGAGACCTCACTTGGAGTATTGTGTGCAGTTCTGGTGTCCTCAACATAAAAGGAACATGGAACTGTTGGAACAAGTGCAGAGGAGGGCCACGAGGGTGATCAGGGGACTGGAGCACCGCCCTTATGAAGGCAGGCTGAGAAAATTGGGGCTGTTCAGCCTGGAGAAGAGAAGGCTGTGTGGAGACCTCATAGCAGCCTTCCAGCATCTGAAGGGGAGCTATTAGGATGCTGGGGATGGACTCTTCATTAGGACCTATAGTGAGAGGTTAAGGGGTAATGGATTCAAACTTAAACAGAGGAAGTTTAGATTGGATATGAGGAACAAATTCTTTATTGTAAGGGTTGTGAGGCACTGGAATGTGTTGCTCAGGGAAGTTGTGAATGCTTCAGCTCTGGCGGTATTCAAGGCCAGTTTGGACTTAGCCTTGGGTGGCATGGTTTAGTGTGATGTGTCCCTGCCCATGGCAGAGGGATTGTAACTGGATCTTGAGGGCCTTTCCAACCCTGACTATTCTATGATTTTGTGATCACAAATTGTCTTTTTAACAGAGTTATTCTTCCCTTCTGTGATGGATTGCCCTATATATGTTCAGAGTAAACAATTTGAAACTGTGCAATTGCAGTAGCTAAATGGCACCAAAACCAGTGCAGAACTTACCCCACAACTTGGGGTCTTTGGAGAAAGGGCCTTTGGAAATATCCTGGCTGACCCCCTCCAGTGAGATGCAATCTGAACTTTCATCATAGGCTCTATGCTGTTTTCATTCTTTGTGTCTTCAGGTTTTTTTTGTTATTCTTCTTTATTTCCCTTTACATTGTAGGCAACTCTCTGCTTTTCATAGAAGTTTGCATGACTAAATAAAAGCCATGAAAAAGAATAAACTCCTTATCATACATATTATCTTAAGGCTTGCAGGAATCATACACCAATATTATTGAGTTATTGTTATTATTATGATTATTGGGAACTAGAGCAGAACATTAGAAACATCAAAACAAATTCAGCTTCCTGGAGGTTTTCCCTTCTCCTTTTTAGACATTAGAGTGTTCAGCCTCATTTTTTTGTTATTCACTGTCACAGTCTTTCAAAATGGCATGAATATTTTAATTTCCTCTTTCTGTTAAAATAATTTCCACTCTTTGTGGTCAGAATAGTCATTTTTAAATTTGCACAATACTTCTATTTAGGCTAAAATGTTTTCTACATGCATTTTTTCTTCTCCATTTATACTCCCTGGCAACTTATCATGGGTTAACTTTGAAGATGTAGTTAGCCATTACAAAAAGTAGATTGGAAATTAGGAGTTTGCCATGCCTCAGAGGCAACCATCATAGCATTCAAGTAACTGAACAAAGAGCTGTAGCTGTTGTTTCTGCCAGTCTCTCTTTTTCTACTCTTTCTTTCCCTCTGCTTGGTTGTTTTAGTCACTTTCAGCAGGAAGCAACACAACACTGTGAAACCTACTTGTCTGGTGTTGCATTTGGGCAATCATAGTTTCTGAATGTAGCAGGGAGGAATTTCTTCTTAACGGCTGTGGTTGCAATATGCTTCAAAGGTTCACTTTTTCCTGTTGCTTTTACATTAGAAGAGCACAGCGATCAAATCACAGACTGTGATGCTGCCAAGAGACAACAAATTGACTCCATGGTAATCCAGGGTTTCATCTCTACCTATAGTACTATCCATCACAAAAGCTGGCTGCAGCACAGCATTTTTTTTCAGATTCAACGCACGAAACTAAATATATAGACCTACTTCCTTTCATCTTATGCAGGAAGCTGTTTATGGAGAGCTAACCTGTTAATTTTGTTAATTTCTGAGGCCCCAAATTAATGAGGACACAAAATAACTATTACAGTGATATTGATACCGAGACATATACCCATATGCATATGCATTCCTGGGAAGGAACATTTTGCAGTTCAGTGTGAAATACAACATGGGCACAAGAAGATACCAGACTTGAGGTGAAGAGAATCAGAGTGGAATTCATATATTCACTATGGATTTTTTTTTTTTTTCCACAGTAAAACTGCATAGTTATAGGTTTGATTAGATACTGCTGGGCCCCTGTGATAGAACTTGAGCAATCTTCAGAATAAGGCTCCTGATTTCTGGCTTGAAAGCCATTTAGATTCTTTGCACTATTTAAAAGAGGCCATTAGTATGCACGCTTGGGAATTAGGAGAGCAGTTTCTTACACTTAAGACTCAGGCCCATCTCATCAGGCTACCTGCTATTGCAATGTTAATCTTCTGTGGGATTTTGGAGTAAAAAAGTAGAGATCCTGTGCTCTCATATTCACCAGAATACAAACTCATACTAGATTATACAACCTCAACAACATTTTCCAGCTCAGGAATAGCTGGAAAGCTACAATGCTACAATATTGTAGCTATAAGACTGTATTTTTTTTTTTTTTTCTCTCTGAAAATATAATTGCATTTGCGATGGAGGTGTAATTGGTGTGCAAGAGTAAAAAACAAACCTCCCAAAAACATAGCTCAAACTCAATCTATATCCATTTCAAGTCTTTCTAACACCACAAACACTGTAGCTGTGCTACTGTTCAAGTGAAGAAAGAGAGGAAAAACCAGAGCATTTTATTGAATCCCCGTCAACACAGAATTTAAATTCTACTGTCAGAGTCCTACTCCAAGACAAACTATATTGTAAAAACCACTTTCATTTTTAACTATATCAGTATATGCAAAATGGATTGTAAATCTCAAAATTCCTTTCCTCCCCTACAAGTTCAGAACCTCAGCTGCTGCAAACTGGCACCAGCATTAGCAAAGTTGTGCCAGCTTTTACAGCTGGAGATCAGGTTTGTAATTTCCATGATTCCAAGTCAGAGTGCTTTTTGGTTTTGTTTGAGAGGGATAATGGAACTGCAGCAACTGGTGAAGTCAGCTGCTGTGCTATGTGTGGAAGCTGAAACTCACAAATAACTCAGTGTTATTTGTGCAACAGGGAATGTGAAAGAGGAGGTCAAAGAGTTTCCAGCACACTTGTCAGCACAGAAAGTTCAATTGTCTGAAGGGCAGCTATTGAACAAGATTGCATTGGGCTTTTCTACTAAACAGCAAGGCCTGTGAGGGAAAGGAACTTGAAACAACTGATCTTGCCAGCAGGAATAGCCACAGTAGTAAGAAGCTTTCCTCCACAGAGTATGATATAGCTGTGAGGAAAAATAAGAGGTCAAAACATGCTGAAAAAATGTTGCATGTTTTCTCTGTGTTTTAAAATGCAGGTTTGTGTTTATACTAGATTTGACCTCGTATGAGTGTTTTCAGCTGCCTGACAGCCAAAAAAAGCCAAGTTTACAGGAGCAAACCATGAATAAGTTTATGTTCAAACAAAAATTCACCCACTAGCTGGCTCCTTGGCACTAGTAACCCTGATTTAACATTGCTAGCAGCAAAGGCAAAACAAGGTTAAAATATTACTGATGTACTTCCCTGAAGTACATTTTAACAGTTTTTAAAGTTTTCGCCAATAGTTTGTGCAAACGTGATCAGATATTACCTAGGAACTGTGAAGTACGAATAAATCTTTTCTATAGGTTTTATAGATGCTAGTGAGAATAAAAGATTTGCCTAAAACCAAACCAAGCAAGCAACTATTAAAATAATCTGTATCCCACCTTTTTCCAGTTTCTGAAACTAAATCCTGCTGTGGTTGCCTGACACAGACAGGAACACTAAGAAGAATGAGAAGCAACCTGCCAAGTTTCTTTATCAAATTGCATGAAAGAGCAGAAAGATAAAACTATACAGTTGTCAACCCTTACAGTTTTATGTTTAATCTTGAGACATATTATTGGAGCAGAACAAGACTGATCCGCTAACAGCTTGCAGAAAACTCAGTCACAGGACTATCAGCAGGATAGCATGAGCAGAAGCCAGGTCTCAGACTGCACATGTACTTCCTCCAAAAGTCATTATATATGTATGGTCTTCTGTTTTACAGTTCTTACAATTGATAGGCTAGAAGTAGGCTTTGCAATGTCTCTGAATATACTTATAAAATAAAAAAACAGAAAATAAAAAAAAGGATCTTTCCTGGCTTCAGTGCTTATGAGTACACAAAAGCTATAACAGGCTTGTTATTTTAATAACCACCAAATCCAGAAGAAAGAATGTGAAAAGGATCTCAGACACCCATTCTTCTCCTTCCTATAATTTCCTAGTTGCAGTTCTTTGTGATTTCCAGGTTGCATCCTGATGACATCTAGCCTCACGCTCAGAACTAACTTGTAGGTCCTGGAACAAAAAGTGAGTTGAGCACGCTACGTTCACAATGACACATAGGGGCATTCAACTCCCTTTCCTCTTCCTGTTTAATGGCCAGGCTTCCAGGAAGAAGACAGCAGGCTGTACAAAAAAAGTTAAAAAAGAAAGGGACGACCAGAATCAGAGGCTGGGCTTGTTTTCATCAAACACCTTTTGAAACACCCCACATCATCTCTGTTCAGATCCATTTAAGAAGTCAAATAAATCGGCAACTTTTTGCAGATGTCATACAGAATTAAAAAAAAAAAAAAAAGAAATTATATTCCCTGTAGCTTAAAATTGAGAGCATAAGGACACTGCACACACTTCTGCTTGTTTATCTTTGTACATAATGGACATGCTGGGCATGTCTCCTTTTCATCACTTCTTTTTGCAGATACATTTTTTTTTGCTGGGATCACTGTATATAGCAAATGCAACTCTTAACATACTAACTCTGGAGCTGCCTACAGCGTAAGCGTAAACATTTTTTTTATTGCACATGAACTGTAGACACTCTGTACTGAATGATTTCCTCAAAAGAAAACATTCCTCTTTGGCATCTGTATTTTGCTAACAGCAGTAAGAGGGAGACACTTAACTGATGAAAGCACTTAGGAAAAGAATTTATCAGGTCTTACCAATGCTAGCTTTCAATAGGCTACACAACTCCAAGTACCAGTAAAAGACCTGTTCACAAGGGTCTATGTTGTATTTCCTGACATCATTACTTATAGAAGGTCAACAAGGCAATTTTGTAAGACTTTCCCTGCCTAACATAATATTTGAGTGACAAAAAGGAGGTTTCTACATAAGAAATAGAACTTACACATAAATTTTAGTTCATAAGAAATAAAACTTACACATTAATTTTGGCTAAATAAGTGTTATCAAGACCAAGCTTCTGGTGGCTGATGGGAACTTCTGATGAGTTCGCAATCTTCCAACCACCATTTCAGGTTTTGGATCTGCAACTAGAAAAGGTAAAGGTGTGCACAAATTTAATAAAACAGAAAGAAAGAAATAAACTGCTTTGAAAGTTCAAAATTGGAAAAGGCAGATCAAACGTATAATCAGCACAGAGGCAGCATGAAGCAATTCATGCATTCACTTCCTCATTCTTCTTCTGACTGCTTCTGTTATTTCAACTCTCTTTAGTATAGTTTACCCTTCAGCATTTGATTTCTTGTTTATCCAAGTTGAGAGAAATATAGGGAAATCATACTCAGCTGGCAATGGCCAGAGATTGTCAGTTGTCAGAACAACCGTAAGCTTGTCTCAGGTTGATCTTGAAGGAAGTAACCTCACAGCTCTTCCAGGAAGTTCCCTAGATTATCTCACCTGACTTATATGAGCCACATGGCCTTGCTACAAAGCTGAGGCAATGCGCAGAAGTCACCTTCCCTGGCTCAAAACAGCTGAATCACTTACCCTTTTTCTGTGAATAAGCAGTACACTTTCGACCTAGTACCTGGCTTTAAGGCTTCTCTTGTTGGGCATTACACCTGCCTTGATACCAAAGCAACAGGTCTATTTTAGGATGATATCACAGTAATATCAAATAATATCAACCAGCTGTGCCCCTCACTTCTTAGAAAAGAATTGGGAGTCAACAAGAATATGACCATATCAAGAGCCATTACCTATTTCATCTAACAGCGAGTAAACCAGTAAACTGACAATTCTCTAGAAAACTATGATCCACCTAGTCTGTGCTTTATGCTTTTATTAAGGTAATGTAAAATTAATAGTATATGCTGATCACGCTTGCAAAAACTTTCTACATGACCTAGCAAAATCGTAGTACAGTTTGCATAAAAATAAACTGACAGTTCAGACTTTAAATTAAATACCACACTATTCATTCAGCTGCAGCATGTAATAATCTCGTCTATCACAAAAGCTCAGGAGATCCCTTACCCTAACAGTATGACTCAGTGTATAATCTGAGATAAGGTTTTGGACTTCGAATTATAATTCTCATGCCATGATTGTATTACTGAGAACACTTCATCAATTTTTTTTCTCTTATTAACCCTTAGATTTCCAAATCAGATATCATAAAACTGAACTAATGTTTGCAAATCACCAGCATAAATCAAATCTTACAGTCAAGTATCACAGCTCTATCACTGCTCAGCCCTTCTGCAGGTATAACTTGACACTGTTTCTAACTCAAGTATAAAACATGTGCAAGACCAGAAGGAATTAAAATCCTGATAGAGTGGTAAGTAGTACAAGGCATTTAAAAAATGTGTTATGAATCCTTTTAGTATTTACAAAAATTTGGCATGGATTAACAGTCTCGGTACTTTTGTGGTTTGCATTTTTTTTCTGCTATGGGACGTTGCTCCACCTTTTAGACTTTACATTCTTTTTTTTTTCTTACAAGGGTGCAAAGATTTAATTCGCTTTACCTCAGTTGGTAAGGAGCGTCCTGAGTCCTCAGTAACCAATGGGATAATTTCATTTTATGAATTTTCTTTTAAGGAGAACCTCACAGGCTAGACCCTGTGTCTAGTGTGTCTAGTTCTGTTACAGCCGCAAATACCAAATGTGAACAGTGGGCAGCACTTCCCTAAGCTGAAACCGTATTTCTTGCCATAAAGAATAGTCTACTATTTCAAGGGTCTGTGATACGATACCACTTACCAGACACAGTGGAACTTATATAGCTGATTTAGACCTTTCCTGCACCTCTGTATTTCACCATGCCCTAATGGGAGAAAGTCATGTAGCTTCTGCAGGTAGATATTTTCCTGTAGCAGCCTGAAGTTACAGTCCTTACAGCTTTGAGGTGATGAGGGAAGCTGGGAGATAAACTGAATGCTCCAGCCTCTGAAGTTAGGACTATATTGCAAGGTCAAAATTAAGTTCATGTTTGCTTTCTGCTCACATTGTTGGCATCAGGTCAGCTGTTGCTGTCCTGTTGTTATGATATGTGGTGAATGTAGTTTAACAAGTCATATAAAAAAATTAAATCACTCACTGTTTTACTATTTTTCCCTTTTTTATTCCTAGAAATCATAGGATATTCATTACATTTTCAAGTGAGAGTTCAATTCTCAGTGAACACAGTATGTGAAATTGAACAGTATACACCAATTCAGAAAACAGTTTATTCAATAACAAATATTTCACTGCAGGATGAAAAGGAATATAAAGGCAATATCAAACTGGGAGGTTAAAAAATGATGTTGCCAGGCATTATGAGGGAGTCAGATGAGAGCAGAAGCTATTGAAAAGGACATGCCTTGCCAGAGGTACTTCAAAGTGAAAGGAAGCAAGCCTCTAAGGGCAAAGGAAGCTCACTCTGTGAGATGATGGTTTCACACCTAATTAAAAGTTGACAGCAAGGGGGTGCATTTGGGAACTTTATCCATTTACAAGTGATTGGAGTGAAAGCAAAAACAGAAGAGGATTTCTCTGACATTGAAGGATATTGCCCTCTGCTCCAAACACTGCTAAACATGCTTATTAAGGATTAGTTTTAATTTATTGAAGAGATACAGAACATGGTTTAGAGATGACCAAATAAACTTTGTACCTGTCATGATGACACTTGATTTCTTCGCATTTCCAGCTGTCATTGCTCAAGTCATCATGTCGTCAGTTACTGAGAACTTCAAATGTTATCTCTTTTTTATTTTATCTGCCTTTAGGGTTCTCTTGAGTTTGTGAAGTTCAAGACTCTTTTTCCCAAATAACATCAACTTATCTCATAAATCCTCAGGTAAAGTTCTATGTGAAGACTTCGGTTTTTGTTTGCTAACAGCTTTACCTCATTGATAAATTTTACCCATTCTTCTTCAAGCAGAAATTAGAACTAACAAATGTTGGATTATCACATGAAGTTTTCTAAAATCCAGAGCTGCAAAATTGATACAATCAGAAAAGACAGTCTAAAATAGATGTTCTAACACAAAATCCCTAAAACCACACTCTCTAACCTTTTAATAACCTAATTCACCACTAGCAACTCATTTAGAGGCCAATACCAAGTATTTAAACAAATCTGAACTCCTATTTCCAACATTATATATAACTGACCACTGCACTATGGAAAATACAGTTGAACTGAAATAATTTACAGTGAATTTCTTTTCCCTGGAATTTAATCACTCTTTCCTTATTTTACAGCATGTTAAAAGAAATTAATGAAACACTATCTAACATTTTCTCTGAAACATCAAATCAACATAAGAAAGACAGGAAACTGTTGGAACAAGTCCAGAGGAGGGCCATGAGGATGATCAGGGGGCTGCAGCACCTCCCATTAGAAGGCAGGCTGAGAAAGTTTGGGCTGTTCAGCCTATAGAACACAAGGCCTCATAGCAGCCTTCCAGTATCTGAGGAGGGCCTACATGGATGCTGGGGAGAGACTTTTCATCAGGGACTGTAGCAACAGGACAAGTGGTAATGGGTTCGAACTAAAAGAGAGTAAGTTCAGGTTAGATATAAGGAAGAAGTTCTCCACTGTGAGGATGGTGAGGCATTGGAACAGGTTGCCCAAAGAAGTGGTAAATGCTCCATCTCTGGTAGTGCTCACGGCCAGACTGGACACAGGCTTGGATGACATAGGTTAGTGTGAGATGCTGGATGTTCTTAAGGTCCTTTCCAACCTTAACTATCCTATGATGCTAAATTAATTCCAAACTGTTATATACAGCTGAGCTGTGACATACAATTCAGAAAAGAAGCTTGCCACAGTGGTTTCTCAGCTTCAGCAGTCATCCCAACTAACTTCACAAATCACAACTTGGCACATATCCCATTATCACCGTGTTTCCTGAACACGGTTTCCTTTTGTGCTCTTCCCCTCTTTTCCTCTTTAAACTTTGAATTTATTTTTTTTTTTTTAATAAATACACTGTTATAGCTTAAGTTCTGCCAATTTTTGTCAGATGAATTAGCCATGTTTGCTATAATATCTATAATTCATGTTCACAGAAATGTTCAAAATTCAGTGTTTACTGAAAAAACAGTGAATGTCATGAAATGTTAAAAGAGTAATCGAAACAGCATGCTTGGTGTTCATTCTAATTTTTATTTCTCTGGGAAAAAAAAATAAAAGGAAAGACAGATATTTCCATGTTAAAGTTTTAAGGTAACAAAATATACTAATTTCCTGTGGAATGAGACATCCATTTAAATTCATGTCTCTCTAAGAGTATAAGCAGCTCTAATGGGTTCATCAGAAATTCTGTTATTTCAAAGCCTTGACCTTTTCAATAGTGTTCTAAAACATTTTATTACCAGTTCAGTTGAAACAAACTGTGAGAAAGAACCCCTGAGAATTATAAGATGGAAACATTAGAAAATAATGCAGGTAAAACATACCATTTAGCTTCATACAAAAAAGAATCACCCAATGAAACTGAAATAGAATTAGATAACCATATAAAAATGTTAAAATACTTCAAGTGTTGAAATTCAACATCTAATTAGCTTATGAAACACATTGTCACAAGATGTTATGAAGGCCAAAAAAAAAAAAGAATTCCCATATGTTTTATAGAATCCCATCTCTAAAAAACAACTCACTGGTCAAATCTGCTATCTTTTACTGAGGGTATTGTCCAAAACATTCCTTCTCTATATAGTCATGAAACACTGGGGTTTCTGATGTCTTTAAAGAGGTTTGCTCTTTCACTCTGAGATATGATTAAAAAACAAAACAAGTGTTTTTAACAAGATCTGGCAGAGCAATCATCTCCATCAATAACCTATATGAAAAAAAAATGCAATAGAAAACAAATTATCTGAAATATTAGGAAAAATAAAAGTAGCTTTAATTCCAGATTTGAAGCCTGTTATCCTGTTGCGGACCATGCTATAAACCTATGGTTCTTTTGAAAATTTAGTCCTTAACAGAAGGATCCCCATTTAGTGCTTCTGATTGCTGTACCCCAGATCTCCATCAGATTCATAAGAATGCAGTCTCTGCCAGAGTGCTGACTTGTGTACCTACAAACTTTGCACTATGAATAGAGAGACACTGATATCTTAGGGTACAAAGTAGATCACATGAGGAAATGAGGGAACCTCTATTCAGAAGGCATAACCCCCCTAAAATGTGCACCTTCTCCTTGTTGGGGTCCAGAGCTTAGACTTCTGTTTACTGGGTAGAATTGTACAGTTCCTTTACATGACAATAACCATAGAAAAGCAGTCTGACCTCATAAATAAAGAGCTCAAACTGAATGTCTCAATCACTGGATAGCAAGACCATGGTGCATAGTGACCCTAGTTCTCTCAAAAGGCAGCATAAAAAAAAAAAACCAAACAAATTTTGGCTGCAGTTTGAGTTTAATGCTGCATACAGAATATTAAGACTTTATTTCAATATGGGAATCGTGGCTGCTAATCCCATGATACTGCCTACGTATCAAATAATATGAATAAATTTTAGCAAATCAAATTACTTACAATAAATTGGATCTAAAAAATAATCATAACTGTCCTGAGACACAAACTGAAGCTTAACATTTATCTGAGAGTCCTCTTAAATAGTAGTTTAAATCAAATGAAGTTATTGGGAAGGGTAGAAAGGAAAAACTTTTACTCTTCTTTGTGTCATAATGTATCATTCCTTGCCATCTATTTGTTTACTACTCATAGCAATGCGTATATTTAAAATGCACATAATAATAACTGAAGAGAGAATTCAGAACATATCCACTTTAGATACACGAAGAAAGCCAAAATTATATTCAAGGTTTCTATTACCGACCACACACAGGAACCATGCTGTTCCCACCAGCAAATATCTTTCTAGATGTGTTATTTTATTTTATTAGAAATGCAAATACCCTCATGCTGAGTAGCCAGTGGTGTTATAAAGACTATAAAACCAATTTATAAAGTACATTGCAGCTTTGATACATAATTAGGTAAGGAAATTTTCTCACAAATACTACTAACAAACTCCCATGCAGGGCTGGAGAGAAGGAAAATGGGATAATAGGGAGGGGAGGTTACAGAAGGCTAGAAATTGAAGAAAAAGATCTTAGTTTAACTTCCAGTTTTGAGAGATTTGTTTTTCTGGGTTATTGTAAACCATATATTTTTGAGAACTCCTGCCTGAGTTAATGCTTCATGACTCTTTGATGTTCCACACTTCAAGCCACTTTGTTAAATGAAGAGTAGATGGCTTCATTAGTCCCTGAATTGTCACCTACCTGCATTCCAAGGACACAAATGCTAAATCATTGAGGTTGGAGGAGTGCCATATTGAGGTTGGGGGAGTATAGCCTATAGAAAACACGCAGTTCATTCCATAAGACATAGGGAAAAGTTTGGTTTTTGAAGAAATAGTTTAATTTCTGATTAAGGGTTTAAATTACCCCTTTCCCAACAACTTAACTGACAATTTTTGTTGCTGAATTGTATTCAAACATTATGCTCTTCTGTTGCCCCTCATCATCAAATTGTTTGTATTTCAGAGACTATTTTTCTAATCTGAAGCCCTCTGAAAGAGTTATAGTAACAGCTGTTGGTTTTGTTTAGTTAGAAAACTCTCTCTCCAATGGGCTTTCATGACTAAGACTTAGTTCAGTTCTTTCCTATACTTTTTATTCCTTTCAGCCAAATGAAAGTCAAATTTACACCAAGAGACATTTAATCGCTTGTTCATCTCTGGTCTTTGTCCAGTTATAAGCTGCTCCTTATCTTAAGAAGTGATCATTAAACCAACCACAATGCTGACTTACTATCTGAAGAGAGAAGCATGCTTCTGTTCCACAGCACTGAAGTAGAACTTCAGTAACTGAGTGCAATTATTGACTCTCATCAATCTCCTGTGATAAACTATGCATCTGTCTGACATAACTGTAGCATTAGGAGAAAGTACTAAGGCATTTATGAAGGGCAGTAACTTTTGTATGTGCTTGCTACATGTGAAAGAATGTTACTACCAGTAATCATGTAAAGAAATAATCCTTTTTCCTATATTTGGGCTATATTAAAATAATATTTGTGATCCTCAAGTTGTGCTGGTCATAAACACTACATGGCTCCATAGAATGGCATTCAAGGTCATGAGAATTCCCACTGACATTTCTTTTCGATAAAAGTTCCTGGGACACCTGTGGAGACCAGTCTTTCAGATCTCTAGTGTTTGAAGCACGTCCTCCAAGATACAAGGACTTGTGCAGTGAATGGGTCTCAGATGATCATCTATCCCTTCTGCCCTTTCAGTGAAAAAGCTTCCAGAGCTAGAAGTCTGGCAGAGGTCCTGATGTCTTCCTTAAAACTGCAGGCAGCTTCTTCTCAAACTCAGGTGGCCAGGAACGTGGGCAAAGCCTCTCAGGCTCCCTAGTATGCATAGCGTTCCTGGGATCCCCAAGAAAAGTATGATCAAAATTCACAAAAACATATTTTTAAAAAATAAATCTTTATGATGTTGCACTAAAGATATACTGGATGCCTTTCTACCATCTCCCTTCACCTCTTCTACCATGGAAGTTAATGCAGTTGAGTTGAACCAGAGACAAAACCAGAAGACTTGTCAGCACCTACTTTGTGTTAGACCCACAAAGTTGCAAAGTTCATTGTCAGTCTGTCAAAAAGCTTTATTTCCAGAAACAAAATGAAGTTATATGGTTAGATTATTTAAAATTTTGCAAGCACAGCTGGTCATTGCTCCAGGGTTTATCTGCTATCTGGCTATTCCTGACTAGGGCAAAGACATATGCACAGAGAAAAAAGATCCAGGGTTCACAATAAAAGCACTGACCCATCCTTAGCTACTGCACTGTGCATCACACTACTATTATAAGCTCAATGCTTTTCACTGATACCTGACAACATACCACTCAACGACAGCTGTTTTATTATTGCCTTTAACGGCCATAAAGCAGAAAATATTGCATAATGTAGAGGAAACATCCTGACAGTTCTGGCTGAGTGCGAGTACGTCAATTTTATAGCACCATTTGGCTTCTGAGGGATTCCTTGACTAACGGGTGCATCATTATACACATCAGCAATTCACTAAGTAGAACAATAATACAATGCACATTATGATGCTATAACTGACACCAAAATGAACTCTCTGAAGAAGAACAATAGGTTGTCACTTTGCTTGTACAAGTGCTGTTTGAATTGATGCTGTCTTTGAGGCTAGAATTTTTTTTGTATATTACTGTAAAGATCTGTGGGCTGGCTTACCCTGATGAATGGCATAAAAGAAAGAAAAGAAAGTGACAACCCTCTATTAAGACAAACCCACAAACGATGCCTGTCAGACATTTGTCCAATTTGGCCTCTGTTTTAATTTACTTTATACTATCACATGCTTCATCAGAAAATGTCAAGGGACATCAGTTTTACAAAGGTAACAAGCAAGTCATACTGCCATCTGAGAACAATAACCAGATGGACAAGTCTGCAAAGAAATACTACCTCCAAACTGCATCCTGGATACAAACAAATAAATCACAAATAAAAATCTCCTGAACTCTTTAGGATTAGGCTATATTATGGCAAAATTCTAACCTTGCCAGGAGGGTAAAACACATCTTGGGGTGCATTAAATGCAGCATAACCAACCAGCCAAAGGAGATGATTATCCTGCTGTATTCAGCATTGCTGCAGCTTCACCTTGAATAGTGTGTGTAATTCTGAGCCCTACAAATTAAGAAAGATCTGAAGGTCCTTGAACGCATCGAGAGGAGGACAAGAAAGCTGGTGAAAGGGCTGTTATGAATGTCATATGATGGGTGGCGAAGGAATTTGGGTTTGCCTAGTTAGGAGAATAGGAGGGTGAGGAGCTGCTCTCTACAGCTTCCTGAGGAGAGGAAGTGGATTTGGAAGTGCTGAGCTTTTTTCTTGGGATCTAGTGGTAGGACACATGGAAATGGTTCAAACCCATGCCAGGGGAGGTTTAAACTGGACAGTAGGAGGCATTTCATTACTGAGAGAGTGGTCAAACCCTGGAATAGGCTTCCTACAGCACTGGTCAATGCCAATCAGCCCTGAACTGGTAGGGGAGTTGGACTAGATGATCAATGTATTATCAAAAGCCTTATTTCAAAAGCCATATTATCCCAAAACTACATCCACTCTCTTCTTTCCATCCACTATGCAGGTGACC
The DNA here is from genome assembly GCA_024733675.1 of Psilopsiagon aymara. Lineage (NCBI taxonomy): Eukaryota > Metazoa > Chordata > Aves > Psittaciformes > Psittacidae > Psilopsiagon > Psilopsiagon aymara. The sequence goes on along the minus strand of JANRGW010038730.1, from coordinate 21,567 downwards.
TGATTAAAAAAATACATCAAATTATTTAAAAAGGGACTTTCCCTTTGTGAACCTATGTTCACTGTACCCGTTGATTTCATTACTCATTAATACTTTTCAGTAGTACCCTGTATGATCTTCTCCATAATTTCTCCAGGAGCGGTGGTTAGACTAACAAGTCGTAGTTCTCAGCATCTTCCATTGAGGCATTTTTGTAAACTGGAATAACACTAGCTACCTTCCAGTCAGCAAAGACCTCCCCAGACAACCAAGACCTTTGGTAGATGATCAGAAGGGGTCCTGCCATACCATCCACTAAGAATGGCACTCCTTCAGCACTCCGGAATGAATTCCATAAGGCCCCACGGACTTGGGAATATTCAGCTAGTCCCTTACAATTTCAGTGTCTACAAATGTCAAGTCAGTGCTCACACAGTTGTGGCCCTCCAACTCAGGGGACCAGGCAGCCAAATGTCTACCAGTATTATTAAAGACTGAGGCAGAAAAAAAATCATTGAATGCCCTCCACTTTCTTCATCCCTAATTACTACTGGCGTTCCTTTGCCTTTATCTGTTTACACATGAGCAGAGTTGGGGATAAAAGACTTGTAGCATGAAGGCAGTAAAAAATTCTGAGTATCGGCATTCATGTCTCCACAATTTGGATGAGCAAAAATAACTCTACAGATTGTTCAGTTAAATATTCATTCTTTGCAAACAATGAGAGAGAAAGGCAGAAGACTTCATCTTCAAGTGTAGCAAATTTGGCTCTTATGAACTGCCCCAAAAGCAGCACTATGATCTTACTCAGTCTTGCAGACTATTGTGCTTGATTGTCCTTCCAACAAAAGTGACAGGAGAATCTTCATGCTTCTTGTAGTTCTGACCTTCCCATGTGAACTCCAGTCAGCCAGTGCTCACATTACTGTTGGGACTGTGCAGGATGTTTCAGCCACAGATATTCCTCACTGACTCCCATCGTAACACCATTGCTCACCCACTGCTATTCATGAATTACAGGTTCCACAGCCATTCATGCTACATGCTGGAGGCTAATATTAGTTATCAGGGAAAACCTGTGCACTAGACGGAAAATATTAGCAAAATGCATTCAATGAAATGAGCAAGGTCATCTCAGCCAGTGGATAAGACAGCAATTACGAACAGCATGACAAATGTGAGCAAGAGGGCTAGAGCAGGTATCTACACTGTTTTGGGGTTAATTCACCACTAAAAATTAATTTAAGAGATTGAGCAGCCTGTGCACTGGAAAATCTACTTATATTTTGTCCAGAACTAAATTCTAGTACTACAAAGAACTCAAAACTCTAATAACAGCCCTTTACGGTTAAAATATACTTTCTAGATGACCAATCAGCCCAGAAGTTCCCTTGCATAGCAAAGCCCTATTCAATAATCCAGTAAGTGTGACTGTGTCTATTTCACAAATGTGCAAGACCTGGGTGGTAAGGTCACAAATAACATTCATATGTTCCAAGTACCTTGCCTGAACCTTTACTATAACCACACTCACACTCATTAAGACAATGTTTATCAAAGTCTAGAGCCATTTAATAAAGCAAGGAGCAGTTTATAGCCTAGTCAAAAAAGAATTTTTAGACCATGTGGGATGTACTTGGAAATGGGGATGGTAAAGCTGCAGTAGTAATGGGATTTGCAGAGGTTTACTAGAAACCTGACAATTATTTACATATACTTCTCGTTTCTAAAAAGCTCAGCCAAAACCAGGCAGATCTTTGGGATAGGCTCATAGCAACACACAACTGAGGCAGTTTGTTCCCAAAACTTTAAAAATCTAAATATGAGACAAGAACCAGCAAATGAATACACGCAGTCAAGGAGAAATAAAAGGAAACAAAAGGAAAACGAGCAGCAGTGGCTGTTTCTGTAAACAACTGTCAGATTCAAGGAATACCCTGAAATATCCAAGATCCTCATATGTATATTTTTTTACATAAACTCCAGACAGTCTGTGTGCTTATTGGTTACGTGACATTTATTTGCATGACATAAGGAAGCAAGACAGCTGTATTGTATTGAAACCATTAACAAACCTGTCTGTCAGCTGAACTGAAGAAAGGACTAACTAGGTCTGCCTACAAATGCCGAGTATGTGAAATGATGAAGATAGCAAAGAACCTCTGTGTCACCCCAGAATACGTGCAAGCACGGAGATTGGTTGTGCAGCTTTGATGGAAGGCTGACAAATAAAAAGTGTAGGTTGGTATGCAGCCAAGGAAACACTGATCACTATTTCAAAAGTTATCAACCTCTACCAGACTTGCTACTTTCTGCAAAGACACAAAGAGTTATCCTTCACAATGGAAAAAAGGATTTAAATTGTGGGTGATTTAACATAAAAAGGGAGCTCTTGTTAAGCTACAATAGAGAATGCAGCTCTAATGATAATTTTGAAATACCTGTGCCAGTTTCTCTTTTATCTAATAGCACACTTTGATCTTTTAATGAAAGAGTGAGCAGAAAAATTAAGGTATAAAAAGCCATGGGTTTTAAGGCTTAGGTAAGTAGGCAAGACTAACACGTTTGTTCAATATTCATGCCCCCTAGGAGACCATTACTTTGAAATCATTACCTTTATTTATTCTCTGGTCTCATGGATCCTGTAAACTTTTAATGAAATAATACATAAAAGTGGTTTCCACGCAGCTACAAATGCTCATTAATTGTTTGCTAATGCAACACATTTTTTTTTCCTATTTGCTCTGCTGGCATTATTATAATGAAGAGCAATTGCTTTATAAAGAAAGTTGTGCAAATACTCTAAATCGTTACTTCTTTACCATTCTACTAACCTGCCCTGCAGTGAACTTTTTTTTATGTTTTGTTAATTAACTTTCTACTGTTTGTCTTTCCAACTTAATAGAGTAGAGCAATTACTTAAAGTGTTACATGAAGAGCCTGCCACCAAAAAGCTGACAACAACCAAAACCTAAATGCCTTTGAAAGCTTACTGAAAGATCCACAAAAGTTAGTAGAAAAAAACCTCACTAATCCAAACCAAAGGATATAAGGGGGGGGGAACACAAAAAAAAAAAAAAAAAAAAAACAACCAAAACCAACCAACCAAACAAAAACCAAAAAAAACAACAAAAAACAAAAACACAACAAAATGAAAACAAACAGGTAAAATCACCTGTTTAGTGTTCAGATCAGTCAGAAAGACCTGAATAAAGTTTATTATTGTTCACAGTAGAAGTACATTGTATTTGCTCTCCCACCCTTCTGTCTAATTGCAGTACTGATAAAGATAGGCAGAAAAATATCTGGCATCTGTAGAAATTTATTGACCTCATTCTGCCAGTGAACTCTACACTGACCTCTCTACAAAGCTCTAGTGTGCTGTTCCGCTTGTGCTCATCTCATATCATACTGACGTTAGAATTCTACCTGAAGATCTACAGTAGACTGCTCTCAATAAATTCTAAGAACAAGCGCTTACCTAAATTCAAATGACTTAAGGAGAATGTAATGCATATTTAAAGCATAGCATGCATCTATTTGCAGTCCTGGGTGGTAACTTCAATATTTTGGAGCTTAAAGTACTTATCTAATTATCCAGCTAAACAACACAAAGTTTAGATAAAATATTATGGAAAAAATACAGTTCACTAACTCACAATTCAAAGGAGCACAGTTTTATCATTCTAACCAGCAAACGCCTGATTTATTTAAAATTTTGCCAGAATCTCACTTTTGACCTTCAGAGATAAAGCAATATAAACATTCCTGAATTAGCTCTATTATCTTACCTGTTAATTTCATTCAGAAGAGAGAAAATATTTTTATAGCACTTTAGTGCTGCATTTACAAGGAAATCCCATCAGAAATTAATTAGGGGTCACAGTGCATGTGAATAAAACAAATATTCATGACCATCAAATTTACTACAGAGTTGCCGCAGTTTCCCCAAAGTCATGAACATAGCAAAGGCATTGAAAAGCTGTATTAAATGACTTAAAAGGATTTATTTGCTTTCTTGCTTTCTTGCTTCAATAAAGCAATTAAGAAATTTTCAGTGTAACAAGGCACTATCTCTTTAAAAAATAATTCTCAGTACAGTGTCAGCAAAATGGAAAAATCAGATCATGTCAATAAGAAAGCTCAATATGATAAATTTCATTTTAATAACTGTAAATAATTTTGACAAAAATTAGTTTGGATGCTTGCACACTAAAATACTCTGAAAATTTTAACCTTAATAGCAATTATTACGTTTTCAGTTTTAATGAGACAAACTTTTGCCTTTAAAGAAAAATGAAAAAAATCCAAGCCATACATGGTTATTAAAGGGTATTTATTAAATGGGTATTATTTTTGCAGTCTCATTTCTGTCTACTGACAGAAAAGATAATGTAAATTCTTGGGAAATGTATATGGAGTTTGATGAGGTCATCTTTTGTGGAAATCACTGACATTTAAGCTCACAAAGTGTTCTCTCTGAAAAATACAAAAACATTCAGAAAAGCTGTGTATATAGAGATGTTACACAGGAGAATGAGTAAGCCACTTGAAGAAACACAGACTTTTGAGGAATGGTTTGTTTCTTTACAGAAGAAAAACATACTTCAAATCATTGAATCCAATAAGAATAAAGTGGAAAGAAATAATGTGGAAACTAATAGAGATGGGTCTCTAAATTCCATATAAAGCAACAGGAAAAAAAAAAGCCAAGCACAGTAAAGAAAGGATTAAGCTTTGCACAAGGCAGGGAAGTCCCCTGGTTGCAGATAATTTTTTTTTGCATAGACTTGGCTGTTTTAACAGGAATACTGCTATACCAGTGCAAATTTGAATTAAAAAAAAAAAACAAAACAAAAACAAAAACAAAAACAAAACAAACAAAAAACCAAACAAAAAAAAAAAACAAAAAAACAAAAAAAAACAAACAAAAAAAAAAAACAGAAGAAAGAATGATTCTACAAAATTGATGTGCTTGACAGGTACTTTAGAGTTTCTTTTGGGTTTTTTTTTTCATTTTGTATGTAACCTGAACACAAATATGTCTCCTATAAAAACAAACAAAAAAAATTCTGAAAATTAAAAAAAGAATCATTCTTTTTTTGTGCTAGATCCCAATTCTATATTTTATATCACTTTTCTATTCTTCAGAAGTAATTGAAATATCTTGACTGATCTTTACCCTCACAATCGAGTCTCGGCTTAAGGACTTTTCTAATGGTTTTGAGTTCTTTGTCATAAGCTTTTAGTTAAGAGTATTGGTATGTTTTTCTTTTCTACAGGTAGCACTATAGAAAATATTTCTTTTACAGAAACTTACTAAACTTGCCTTTTGTATTTATTGCAGCACATATATATAAATTGTTTTTATAGCTCATCATGCATACTGGCTGAGAGAATAGTCCTGCTATTCTTTGTATTGTATTTACACTGATAATTTAATTTCATGTATCAGCTTTACTCTTTACAAAAGTGACTAATCTGACAGTCCCTGCAGCCTTGATACAGCAAGTGTAGGAAAGAATTGGTGGTTGTGCAGCCCTCCAAATTTGAAGCATTAACGTGTTCCAGTTTGACCTACAGGACCAGCCTTTCAAGGGAGGAAAAAAAGAGGATTAAATTTTCTCTCTTTTGTTATACACAGCCTGATTTTTTTCAGTGGTGCTTACTACCAAAGGTAGCACATATGTTTGCTTTGTTGGAAGGTCCTTCTCCCCTTTTTGGTTCTAAAGATTTTTTACAGGGAAAAAGCCAAATGCTGTTTCGGCCAATCTAGAGTTCCAAAAGAGCAGAGTTATACAGATTATTACCGCTTCCGAAGTAAAGAGAAAAAAAGGACTACCTCCACTAAATTAATTGTAGTGAGCCCATACAAACCACAGTGACAATGCATGTCAATTATTAATCATTGAAAATTTGATTTGCAATGAATTAGTAATCTGCAAAAAAATACTCTCCTATTTTAATAATAACAAGAATGAGAATATGCAACACCCTTCAACTAATTTCCCTAAAACAGCCTTTACTTTGAAATTGATAGAAGATTTACTTGACAAAGACTGACTAAATATGGAGGACCTTAGGATGTAATTCGTTAGGAGTATGTAACTGAAACACTGTGTTATTCCATTTAAAGTCTAATGCAATTGAAATGTTACCTTCACTCTAAGAATCACTCTTCAAAATGCATTATTAAATATGAAAGAGAGAACCAAGGTATAATTTTCCCTTCCATAATATGACTCAAGATCCCATGAATAATAGTTACAAAAGAGCTTACACTGGAAGATGAATTAGTTATTGCTCAGTCAGGCTCAGGTGGTAAGTCTGAGAACACCTGTGCAGAACAGTATCAAAGAAAGGTGGGTGAACATTTCAGAACTGACAGCATGAAGGAACAGCTGAGGCCCAATTAAAATAAAAGAGTAGGGAAGGTGACATGAAGTTTGGGAAAGTGAAATAAAAAGGGATAGAATAAATGTAGGATGCAGGCAGGAACTAAGAATGAAACATCAGAAGCATTAACCAAAATCCTCAGACTGTGAGAAAGCATGAGTTCAAACTATTAATGTATAAGAAACAGTTTTCTTCAGTTCAGTCCTTCCTACATAAACATCCCTGCAATATGAATACCAGAAATTTGCTATTAATAAAGTATTGTAATCACCATATTTTTCTGTTCCAAGGAGAAGTGAGGTTCTGAAGCATTAAGCATTACCAGCATTAAGTTGTGAGAGCAAATAAATTGCTCAAGAGATACAAGTTAAGTCTATGGTAGAAATTTTTGGGATCATGATACTGTACGAACAAGAAACTGAGATTATTCAATCAGTAATTTTTGGCATTATGAATGATATATTGCATTAATTGCATGCCTCAAGCTTCCTCGGCCATCCTAGGAGGAGCAAGAAGGGATTTTTACTTCTTTTAATGCAGTGGATGGTGCCCCTGCCCATGGCAGGGGGATTGGAACTAGATGATCTTGAGGTCCTTTCCAACCCTAACTATTCTATATTTCTATGATCTCTGTGTGTCAGCTGTTTGTGTAGTTTTTCATTTTCCATCAGTGCATGAATGGGTGCCACAAGACATAATGCTTACTGGTTTGCCCAGTAACTTTAAATTCTTGGAAATCCAGCTGATGTTTTTCTGTTCATGTATGACTTTAAAGTAACATCACTCAGTATCCAGCAGAAATATTTCATTCATGACATTACTAGATATTGTGAAATAACACATGGCCTGCTTCCTTAGGCCTTCTGGGCTTTTTTTATAGAAATACCTTCCAGGGATCTGACTCCCTGGTTTCTTCGTGACACATAGAATAGTCATGGCTTGGGGAAGGGTGACAGTATAAGTCAAAAGTTTATTTGAAGATCTTGGGCCATCTGAAATAGTTCTATAAATCCATTCTAGGTGGACATTTATTGTGTCTCCTGCTCTAGCAGAGGACTAGATTCAGAGGCACAGACTCTTACAGGCCTCCAGATGCATTTGACCAAACTTTCATTAAAACAGGGATCATGGTTCAATTCGAATTATTACAAGTATTTCATTCAAACAGAAACATTTTATTAGGAATCAAAAGCAACAAAGAATCTCAACCAACACATTTATTCAAAAGTTACAGAGATTAATAGAAAGCTCCTTGAATAAATTGAAGTTCTGTACACTATTTTATTTTTTTCTTGTACTGTAGAAACAATGAAAGATAACTGAATTACTTTTAAAATCATGTAGGATTTTATTTAAGCACTCAAAATCTCAGTCCTTCCTCTGAGATCCCCAAACCATATCCTTTGAAACTGCTTCATTATAAGATTCCCTGTCACTAGATTTAGTATGTTAGAGAAGCTTAATTTTCAGAGCTTGAACATCTGGCTTGTAAGGACTCTTAGACCTAAAAGCCCACTCCAAAAAACAGAAAAGTCAGTAAAAGGATTTGTACTGACTCAGGCAAAGATGTTAGTGCACTACATACATGAGCTGAAAAGAAAAGAGAGATGTTATCTTACAAAGGAGAAGAACCAACAGGAGAACTTCAGGAAGATGATAGATGTCAAGCTATAAAGGATAATCCACATAGTACCACCAAAAGAACCCAACAAAACAAAACGAAAAACACACCACCAAACAGCAACCACATATCAAATACTGTTTGATTGTTTGCTTGTTTAAACTAATAATCCCACACTAGCAATCTGCTTGAGACCAGGCAATCTTAAGACACGTTTTTGGAGATTCAGGTGTTGTTCCAACGACTGCTTCCTTCACTGACAGAAATCCTGTCAAAAGGAGACATAATAGCCATTTCTGACATTTTGCAATGGAATCACACTCATTACAAGTCTAAAGCAACAGGACAAACCTCTGATACTTCAGTAGAGCAATACTAATTTCTGGACTATATTTGTAGATTATATTAGAACTGATTTTGAAATGTGATTTCTATTAAATTTCTTTATAGCTTCTACATAATTCTAAAATGTATTCATTTGTACTTCTCAAACTCATTTGAACTGTAGCTACTGAAGGAAAATATTTTCTCTAAAAAGAGAAGCCTGTGAGAAGCCACTGATTTTGGGCTACTGGAAAAATTTTTTGTGACCCGTATTTGCATCAGAGACTCAGGCCATTCCCTTCCTCTGAGCTCCGTACCTGGATGTGAAATGAAAGCAAATAAGAGCAAAGTGCTGAAAAAAATAAAAGGTAGCATAAATGAGCAGAGAGTGGAAAACATTTGAAATCTATGCATAAATGTTGGCTTGCAGAGGAGACCATTCTTCAGTTTTATTCTATTCATTTAAATTACTTTTTGCAAGTCATGCTTTCTTACTTCTATTTTTCATAGTGTGAAATGCACCCATAAAGTCTTGTAAAGACTCTATAAAACAGATGACAAATCTTCAGCTTCAGGTCCTCAAGAAAATTGAAACATATGTAAGTTCTTAAAATAGCAATGAAAGGTAGGGAGTTTTAACAACTTATTTTATTCTACTTACAGGTAAGAATATCTAAAGCCTTTGGACAATTGACATACCAGTGGTAGTATTGCTTATTTCAATAAATTGTATGCAACTGTACAAGAAATTAATAAAAAAAAGCGAAAACAAAGGATATATTTCCCAATACATTAGCATCCATGAATTTACTGATGTTTAAAATAGGATCATAGGATAACTGACTTGGAAAAGACCTCCTGAGGTCCCAAGTCCAACTTCCTGCTCAGATCAGGGTCAGTTATGAGAGCAGACAAAGTTGTTCAAGGCTTTAACCAGTTTGGTCTTGAAAACCACTTAGAATTAATAGACTAAAATGTCCCTAGGGAACTTCCTCCAATATTTCACACTCTTAATATTGGAAAAGTTTTTCTTTTTATCCATTCAGGGTCTCCCTTCTTTCAATGTGCATCCTCAATGAATTTCCAAAGTAGCTGATAGCCCATTCTTCCAGGCTGCCTGGCCCAATCTGGATGGCAGCCCTCTTTAATGCAGATCCAGTCACTAACAGCATCTATACAAGGAGGAAGGTCCAAGTGCTATCTAAAAGTCTTTCCATAATAAAATACATAAATAAATAAATAAAAGGCATTGGTGTTGATAATCCATTTATTCTGTGGAATGCCCTTTCATGGCTCACAAAAGGACAAGTGTTGCTCCATTTGTCTCTGACTTCATAGAATAGTATTTGCAAAATTTTGCCTCCTGCCTTTCACCTTGAAGAGTCTGGTAATGCTCTGAAAACACACACAGCATGTTTAGTACCTACTTGGGGAACAGTAGCAAGCCCTTATTGAACACAATGTCAAAGACAATACTTCACATACTGTAAACCAGACAGCATATTTTCACCCCAAACAGATATACCTTAATTGACCCAAATTTTCCCTCAACTAGCACTTTGTGGCAAAACATCAGGAGTCAAGGAGGCAGACATAGGAGTAAAATTATGCATCCTCTTTAATGTTTTTTTCCTTTGAACAACAAAGTGCTTCTTTGTAAACTAATCAGAACTTTCAATAATGCTTATAAATAACCTGGTCCACATAATCTACTAGTCATGGACACACCCTACAACAACTACCTGACAGGGCCAATTCAACAAGAATGAATCATTAAAAGGAGCTGAAGATATGCCTGCTTTTTTTTTTTTTTTTTTTTCTTCTTGTAACATAGAGAGATATTTCATTTTTGAGCATGATGGGCCGATTTTTCATAAAATGCAGTGAAAGAAAACGCAGGGCTTTTTTCTAAAAAATGATTAAAAATCCACTGATGGTGTTCATTGCAATCCATTTGCTGCCATCTCAGATGGATGGGGATACTCATGCCAAAACACCTAAACCCACCATTAATAAAAAGGAATCTAATTTGGGGGTTGAGTGCAGCAGAGCCTGTCCTGGTGATATGACAAATGTAGGAGATTGATTTGGGAAGTATTAGTATACAGCCATGTGTAGCCCAAATGAAGGGCAAACCTACATCTTAAAGACTCTTTGAAAGGTAAGCTTTTAGTTCGCTTCTTCACTGATGCATAATTTCAGCATACAGAATTGTGTAATTTTTACAATTAAGGTAGTGCTTGCATCAGTCAGTGGCTTGCCAAAGGATGATCAATAGTCAAAACAGAGGGGTGGGTGCACCCATGTCAATAGATACTCAATCTTACTGGAGCAGAACAGGGTCAGAAGCTCAAGTAATTAGTCATTCTGCCTACCGCAAGCTCTATTAAGCCTACATTTAATACCTGGAGGCAGTGAAACAAACCGGGGTTATACCAGAATCATGGATCACAGCCCAGGTCTCTTGGGGAAAAAGGAAAGTCAATCTCACTTACATTGCTCTGATAACTGATTACTGTGTTCATTAACAGTAGCTTAAGATAAATATTTTTTTAGTATCCTCTCTAATTCCCTTAAAGAATCTTAACTGATTAGCAACTTGAAGAGAAAGTAGTCTCCAATATATCAACCTATTTCTTAAACACAACGGTTTCTTCTCCAAATGTAGAATTATACTCCATAGCTTTGCACATTTTTAGCATGTCCTAGAGACTAATCTTTGTAAATCAGAAATAGAATAAGGGAAGGCTTTTTTTATTAATACTACAGACCACAGTGGAATGTCAAGGATTTGTAAGATGGTTTCTCCTAAAAGGTGCAAGCTGTCACAGTATGGTTCAATGAGGTTTTATGACTTTCATTATTCTCGCTCTATGCTCAGTCTTCTGTTAAAATGCCTTGGATTTCACAAAGCTACCGATTTTTGAGAAATTCCTTCTCTCATTTGCAGCTCAGAGCTGTTTAACTAAATCATTAAAACATATCCTTGAAAAGCAGGAGAGCTAAGATGGTATTTGTCTTTTGACTCTGGAAAAGGTTGATGTTTCCTTACCTCTCCACTAAAGCTGCACAACCAGGCAAAAGCTCTGGCTTCTACAGCATGATTCTCTATGCTAAAGCAGGGCAGAAAATTGTGTGATAGTCCAGAGTACTCTGGGGAAGTCTGAAAGGTACCCATACAGATCCAGTGATACTGAGCCCACTGACAAACTGCTGTGCAAGGGATTCTCCTACATTCCTAACACACAGAAGTTGCCTGTATGTTGCCTATGGAAAGACATTGAATAGGGCTGGCCACCAGATCATCTTCTAGTAAATGGACTGTAGAGCAAAGCATCAAAATTATAGAATAAAAAAGTATTCTTATTTTTGCTGTAAGGGCTCACAAATCATGGGATTATAGAATATAAAGTACAAAAAGCCTTGCAAAATGGTTGCATCACAGTTTTCCTGAGACTTTTGTGATACATCTTACACATCTGTGTCCATTCATTAAAGCATATTACCAAAATAGTCTTGTTTAGATTTTGATATTCCCAGTTCCCATATAACCACAAAAAAATATAAGCAGAAAAAAAATCCAACATCCTTCACTGTCTGTTAAACTGTTTTAAGGTATTTCTGTGTAATCCCAGTTGTTGAGGAACTTTGAAATATCCATCACTTGTGAACAGGTTAAATAGGGCTTCAACCTGCCCCTGCTCAGCAGCAACCCCACAGCAGACTACACAAGCCAGAAGAGGAGGTCTCCTTTTCGTATATTAAAGCCATGGCAGCGTGAATGATACTACATTTTATGTATCTTCCATTGCTATCCTTGAGTTATTACGCATTCATAAAATTTAGTATTCACAGATGGCAGGGCAAATATGGAAGCCGCATGACATTCACATGTAAGCATATGAAACTATCTAATTATTATGAGTAATCATAACACTCTTCCTATGTTGCATTTGTTGCATTCTTATGTTGTCTTCCTCTCCTTTTTTCCCCTTACTAAACTGACAAAAAGGGGAAAGAAAATCTCTGGGTTATAGCTCTAGAGGGCTATAATCTGCTGAAAAGCCTTCTCAGCTCTTTCGTTTTTCCCCAAAGAACAAAAATAGATCTGAGTTTAGTTAATTTAACTTTTTCATGAGAATATTAGACTTTGAAGACATGGGGGTTTTTTTACTCTACTGGGAGAAGAGGCAAGAGAATGTGAAAAGCATCATTATCACTGACTTTCCATTTCTTTGTAAAATTTCAGAATAAGAGAAAGATGCTGCAACACAGTTATTTCACTTACATTTTTCTTCAGTGGATTAAAAGGGAGAGAACATTAAGATATTCTGCTCAATTGAGAAAATAGACAAAATTCCATACGAATCATCAGGTAAACCTAAATAGTAAACCAGTCCAACCAAATATCAAATCTGAAATTCTATATAATTTTTTGTCTTGGCTTCTGACAGTAAAGACTTTACTTTTTTTTTTTTTTTTCAGTAGTTCTATTATACATCTCTAGTCCCATTCACAAGTGCTTACTCCAAAAAGAGGCTCTTTCTCTTATAGTCCAGTCTTTACCCTCAATATTTGATCACAGGAAATAGAAGTCAATCTTTTGTCCCCATAATCATTCCTCTGGTACTTGATAGTAGTGTCAGAAATACAGCTTTATATTTCTGACAACAGATTTGTGTATTTGAGTTCCCTAGACTACATGATATGAGGTCAGAGAGACAGCCTTTATGAATTGTCCTCAGTCTTCCATATATACAAAAATTTACATGCATGAACCAGGAAGACGGGACGAGTGAGGTTCAGGAAGTAGCATGAAAGACCTACAGACCAATCCCTTATAAATGCCAACAACTAGATCTTCAAACCCCCCCATGTTAATTCCTGTACAAAGCTTTAAATCATCTAATGCCAGCCTGCATACTACAGTATGTCCAGGGGTAGTACTGGTTTATTATATGCACACTTAAAATTCAACAGCTATGCTTTGTGCAGACCTCTGTCTTTAGGATGGCTTATTATTAACCAGGTCAGTTTCCAATGGAAAGCCCAGCTCTATGAAGGGTTTTGCCAAACCAAGCAACACACTAAATTCTGGTGTCAAGCAGAAGGGAGCAGTAGGCATCAGAAAAGAAACCCTTCAGCTAGAATCATCACACCACATGAAACCAACTTCATAGAGATAAGTTCACGTGAAAACTACCACAAGCAATTCATCCCATGCTTCAGTGACAATAATTTCATACTTATATACAAACACATATATCTCCTTACACACAGATTTAAGATCAAATGCTCCAGAGAGTGGAAGACTTATGTTTTAGCATCGTAACAGTTTTGGTTGGAAGGAACCTTGAAAATCAATTAGATCCAAACCCCTGGCAGGTGGCAGGGACACCTTACACTAGACCTAGTTGCTCAAAGCCCTATCCAAACTGGCATTAAACACTTCCAGGATGGTGCAAACACAACTTCTCTGGGAAATCTGTTCTAGTGCCTTACCATCCTCGTGGTAAAGAATTCCTTCCTTATATCTAATCTAAATCTACGCTCTTCCAGTTTAAAGCCATTACCCCTTATTCTGTCACTACATCCCCGTGTAAAAAGTCCTTCACTGGCTTTCTTGTAGGCCTCTTTGTAGATCCAGTAACTCGTAGGCAATGGAAGGCTGCTCTATGGTCTCCTCAGAGCCCTTTCTGCTCCAGGCTGAACAAGACCAACTCCCTCAGCCTGTCTTCATAAGAGAGGTGCTCCAGCCCTCTGATCGCAGAATCAAGAATAGTTAGGGTTGGAAAGGCCCTCAAGATCATCTAGTTCCAACTCCCCTGCCATGGGCAGGGACACATCACACTAAACCATGCCACCCAAGGCTATGGCCAGCCTGGTCTTGAACACTGCCAGTGGTGGAGCACTCACAACTTCCTTGGGCAACCCATTCCAGTGCCTCATCACACTTACAGGAAAGAATTTGTTCCTCATATCCACTCTAAACTTCCCCTGTTTAAGTTTGAACCCGTTACCCCTTAACCTCTCACTACAGCCCCTAATGAAGAATCCCTCCCCAGCATCCCTGTAGCCCTACTTCAGATACTGCTATGAGGTCTCCACGCAGCCTTCTCTTCTCCAGGGTGAACAGCCCCAACTTTCTCAACCTGTCTTCATACTGGAGTTGCTCCAGTCTCCTGATCATCCTCTTGGCCCTCCTTTGGACTTGTTCCAACAGTTCAATGTCCTTTTTATGTTGAGGACACCAGAAATGCACATAATACTCCAAGTGAGGTCTCACGAGAGCAGAGTAGAGGGGCAGGATCACCTCCCTCAACCTGCTGGTCACGATCCTTTTGATGAAGCCCAAGATACAGTTGGCTTTCTGGGCTGTGAGCACACTGCAGGCTCATGTTCATTTTTTCATCGACCAACACCCCCAAGTCCTTCTCTGCAGGGCTGCTCTCAATCTCTTCTCTGCCC
>JANRGW010038728.1:0-21177 GCA_024733675.1 Psilopsiagon aymara | reverse complement strand
GTTTAAAGACATCTAACTTTAAGGAGTTCATAGTTCAATAGTCACTTATGCATCTCACCACCATTAGTCTTGGGTTTTTCTTCTTCATTAAATTTATGCATCTCCATCTCAAAAGGTTTCACTAGAATTACTTTTGATTAGTATCAGGACAAATGGAGAGAAAAATTAAGCCAATAGATGAGTGCCTGTATTTTTGTCTTTGTCTCTGCCACCAGAAATTGAAAGTCAGCAAAAGGTGTTGCCTTGCAAAGACTCTGGAAGAAAGAAGAATTGTTGTCTACAGGAAAGTATAGTATCTCTGGGAACAAGAAGGCATAGCTGAATATTAATAAAGATTTGAAATCTATATGAAGGGGTATTACTTTTTTAAGAGAAGCAGCTCTGATATGAAGAGCAGTATTTTGATAGGGTGCAAGTGGTCATTGAGTTGTCCAAGAAAACCCCAGGGAAGCAGAAGCATTGAAGAAATGCTCTTTGTTTTTAAAAAGGTGAATCAGTTTTTTGATGGACATGGCTTCTTGGCATATATCACAGTTTATTTTATGAGTTTTTTCACGCAGTGCAAAGTCATACTAATTGTATGGCAGAACATATGGAACTGATAAATCAATGCAAGATCTGGGACAGCTATGTAGTATTAAGTCGAGTTAAGTAACTGAGTAAAGCAATTACCTTTTAAGGTCTTGTAATCTACCAAGGTAGAACACTTGAGCACCTGTTATAGAATGTTCAGGGAACTGTTGGAGAAATACTTAAGTTATGACAGATTTAAAATGAAAGCCTTTGAATAATAAGTTAGTCTTTTGGCTCTGTTAGAATTTTGGTATCACTTAGCTGTAATTTCAGAGTTCAGGACAAAAACAAGTGCCTGAATATATTATTTTTATCAGTTTGTCGCAAGCTGTGGGAAAATATTCAGGACATTATTCTTTTGGAAATACTACGGGCAACAGAATACATAAGTAAGCTTGATAAGATGGAAGGTAATTAAAAAAATTACCCTGTTTCACAAGAACATTGGGCTTGTGTTTACTAGAGTATCATTTCTTGTCATTTGCTGTGAGAAGGTAGTGACTCTTCATGATTTGTCAGACATTCTGGGTATACATGGACATGATCTGGAAGAAAGTATTTGTTAAGACTTTGGAGATTTGGGCTCTTGAGAATGGAGAACGTGTGTTCTGCTCGCCCCTAAGACACACATTTTTCATGTTGAACTTGGAGGGGTTTATTTCTTCTTCAGTAAACAACTATTGCAGCATATTACTTTGTTAAGTAATGAGCAATAGCATCATTCTCCTAGATTGTCAAAAAAGGGTTGAGGATTGTATACATGTAAACAGAGGATGAATTTATTAGAAATTAACAACAGTCGTTTCAATGTATTTTTACCTAAATTAAAATAGAAAGAGGTTTGTGTCATCACCTCAAAGACTGGATATGAGATTTCAATCCCTCAAGTTTATATCCTTGACCAAGTTTTCATCTGCTGTCTTCTCTGCGTGTGTATATATGTTTGCATAGGTATGTATTTCTAGGCAGATACTATGCCCATGCATTTTTTACCAAATTTTGTACATACTACTGCCAGGACATATTGGAAATAATTTTGCTGTATTTCTTTGGTAGTTCTGACTCCATAGGCTTTACCAGTATTCTAAGTATTTAGAAGGTGATGGATTTGTTAGGGATTATTTCCTATTAGCAACCCCCAATTTTAGATGTTACTTTTCAAGAAGGAAGCTCCATAATTTATAGTGCAGACTGAAACTAGAGACAATTTCTAATAATCCTACTTTTCTTCTTCAGTGGTAACTTTAGTTACACTTCTGGTAATGTTAAGAACTTCTATCAGTTTCTCTGAAAAGCAAATTCCTTCTTTCCTTTCCATTCTGTTATCTACCATCAGATCCTAAATCTGTCATGCTGGTTAACTAGTCAACATTTAAAAAGCATGTTTTATATACTCATAAGATTGTACCTGAAAATTTAAAAATTAAAGCTTTCTTCAAAATTATCCTAATTAAATAGAAATTTTAATGTGAAAGTTTCATCTATCTCATCTAATATTATTGGATTGGGGTAAGCGTAGTGTGAAATAAGGACCCTTATTTTATTTAAAACTCAAGTTTATTGCTTCACTTTCTGTCATAATACCATATTTAACACTGTTTGACTTTGAACACACTTTATCTAATCATTCATTTGTAATTTTCTCAGTACTCTTATTTATTCTCATTCATTCATCATTGTCTTTAAGGTCTTCCCCAATAAATCAACAATAATGTTTTCTTCCTACATATCATCACTAGGGTCATTCACATGGATACAGATTTTATTAAAGTGCCCATCTTTGAATATTTTGCAAGTTTACTGTCTTTTCTATATTTCTGGTGTTCAAGTGTCCCAGGTTCTGTCACTAATAAGTGGTTTCATTGGTAGAATGGATGTTAGGTATTTTGTTTAACAGTGTCTTTTAGCATGAAAAGTAAATAATATGCTGATGCATGCTGAGGTCTATATACTTCACATTGAAAAGGGTTTTTTCTGTTTTAGTGTATTTCAGGAACTGAGGTTGTCTTTTTTTTCTGTCTTACCATCCTTATTTGTGTGTGGTACTTGATTTTTCAATTCGGATGCACACGTTGGTGCTATGGCCAGTATCAAAAATTGGTCCTGTTAAGCCCATTCACTGTATATGAGCTATCTGCAAGCATAGAAAATGAAATAAATTTTACTGTTTTGTTTGTTTTGAATTAGGCTCATGCACAGTTAGTTCGAGAAGTCGATGTAGAGAAGGTGTCAACTTTTGAGAATCCTTATGTAGATGCAATAAGAAGCTTATGGAATGACCCTGGAATTCAGGAGTGTTATGATAGACGACGGGAGTATCAGTTGTCAGATTCAACTAAATAGTAAGTACATGGTGGCTACAAAAAACTATGTCTCATTCTCTCTTTCTAAAAAAGCAATTTTTACCTTTTAGGTTCCTATGCTATATGTATGTGTACATGTTTGTATGCATATGCAGCACAAATACACCTGAATATACACTTACTAAATTGTTTTTAGAGGACACTTTAAGGAGAGGAGTACATCTAATTCAGGATTATGTCTGTGTTTCTTTTACAGCATGTAAGTCTGTGATTATCTGCAGATTCTAACTAGGGATGGTTAGTTACTGATGGTTTTGTTTCCTTTTGTTACACCTGTTCAAGCCCTTACTGTCCTTTGACATACACTCACAAATGCAAGCTGGAAATCAGAGGTCTGGGCTGACATTTACGTGCAGAGTAGTCTGAGGGTTCTGGCCTGGCACAAGACTTTATATGTGATTTAGTCAAGATAAACACTTTTATATCTTGCGGATGCAATTTAGGCAGCTGAAGAGCAACAGATACATGATGTAGGTCTTCTCTGATTTGCTCCAGTGCTGTCACCACACCATGTTCTTCTGCCACATTTGCCCTATGTATAGGTTCCTGTTATCCTATGCAGTTTGCTGTCCTGTGAGCTTGTTAGCTTGCCAACCTATCACTTCTATCATTTCTGTATGCATGCTTTGGTGCAGAGTAGTGCAAAGCACAGTGGGATCTTTCTTAATTGTTTGGATTCTCACTTTCTCCATAAAGGTACCATACTGTGTTTTGTTCTTTAGTGTTAAGAAAACAACTAGAATATTACATAAACCGTAAAACTGTAGGGCACATAAAAGATGAAAATTTAAGAAACAAGTTACTGACAACGTACATTCATATTGTTTCATACTGAAATGAGTAGCAAGCATAAGTGAAAGGTGAAACAAAGCTTGTTGTATACTTTGAATTTCTTAGATTTGTAGGTCCTAACTTTGTTTCCATAACATATGTGATGCTGGTTTTAAAGTTGAAATACCCATAGGTATTATCTGTGTGTTAGAGGATAAAATAGAATTACTTACTCTCCAAAGTAGGAAATAGTCATCTAATGCTGCTTCAGATCAGATTGTGCTGAATACCACAGTTTTGACCTAGGTTCCAATGCGATTGTCACCAAGTATATCTTTTTTATTAAAAATAGTAGGAAATAATTCACTAAGCTGTAGAAGCAAATTGCCAGTCATTGACTTGCAAGAGGCAAATGTACTAGTTAATTAGTTACTTTTCAAGCTCAGCTTGTTTGGCAATTTAACAGGAGTTTTTGCAGATTTGGTAGCTTTAATCTGTTATAGTTCATAATATGGATTTCTGCAAAATGTATTTTAAATGAGAACTGTGAATCACTATATATAAGTCTTTAGAAGGGCCTCCCATATTTATGCTTTCAGTTTTTTCCAGTAAAAGCAATTAGCAAAAACTAAAGGAATGTTGTTCCAAAAATATGGTATGTATGTTTAGCAAGAAAACACCCAAACAGAATTTTCTATCTTTAATTCCTGTCACAAAGCAAGAAAAAAAAATGCTTAAAAGTTACTATTGAGATTCACAAGGCAGTAAACTAGAATAAACACTTGTGCCCACTGATGTTGTGAGTCTTGATAATTTCTTCTGATCTGATGGATAAACCAAAATGGTTTGTGGTCCACCAGATCTCTTGTAAGCACATGTGTCAATATACTTTGTGAGAATGTGTCAGTATTTTTAAACATGTGTCAGTATCACACATTATTCATGCATCTCTTACATGAAACTCTCATCTTCCCAGCAGTTTTTTACCTGTGTTTTTATAGTAGTAGTATTTTTAGTTTGTTCCCTATATTACCTGCCTTTTTTTTTTTTTTTTTTTGGGGCACATTGTCTTCCTAAATCTCTTCCTCTGTATTTTATGGTGTTTTTTTTGTTTTTTTAATATCCTTTCTAAACTCTGTTTTTTAATATACCCTGTATGTTTCTGTACTGTCTGTCATCTGTTGAGCTGCTTTGTCACTGTTAGCTGTGCTTTTGATGTTTTTACACCCAGTGCTAGTACCCTGAAAGAATACATCAGACGTGTGTTTATCACAAGATATGAGAGCTGGGTCTAACAAAGAAAAATTCCTGCAGCCTAGAGGTTGATTTGAACCACTTAGCAGATCTGCAGATGTATTCCGTTCCCTTACCTTGCAATTGAGTGCTCCAAAGTTCAGATGTAAATGTTGTTCTTAAAAGCAATTTCTAGATTTCTGTGTGGTAAAGTCAAGAGCACATCAGGTAAGCGGAGATTATTCATTTCCCATATAAATTAGGGATGACTAAGCCACCTACTTACCACTAAACCACTTCCCTCTAAGATACTATTCACTGTGTGAGACAGCTGTAAACCAACACCACACTGCTGATTGCCTTAAGTGATAGCTGTGTGAGATGAAATCATTCAGTATGTACTCTATAGGGTGTCAGGACCTTAACCCAAATGTAAACAGGTTACCAGTCAACAGTCTGATCAATGTCATGGCTTTTCAAAGTCTGAGGAAGGGGGAGTCAACAGTCTTACTGTTGCCATAAATAAGAGTTCACTTTTATGTCTTGAGAATATCACTAATTTTTTACATCGAAGACAGATGAATCCTAACGATGTCTGCTAATCAAAGTTCATGTTCCACCTTTCATGAAACCATTGCATGAATTGTAATGCTTTGGTCATAAAGTAACTTTGTATAACTGTATTCCATCAGAGTTTGAAGGCTTTTTGTAACTTCAGCTGAATGATTAATTCCCTCATACCTAAAAAAAGATAGCATTTTGCTTCCATGTTCCACTTCTGAAACAGGTGCATTTCAGTGGAATTACTGTGTGCTGAATAGGATGTGCTTAGGGGCACACAAGGGGAAGAATCACTATATGAATCTTTAAGGTTTTATACTATAGCAGTTTTCTCCATTTGGTGGTACTGCCTCTAGTGATCAGAACATCTATTCTTTCACTTCGTAAAGCTGTAGGGAATTCTTACGATATCGTGGGTCTGTGTGAGCCTTTCTGGAGGACTAGTACTGTTCTGAATTTGGGACCTGCTCTGTGGCTGACACTGGTATAGTAAATTATGAACAACTGCCTATATAAT
Organism: Psilopsiagon aymara; assembly: GCA_024733675.1. NCBI lineage: Eukaryota > Metazoa > Chordata > Aves > Psittaciformes > Psittacidae > Psilopsiagon > Psilopsiagon aymara. Next base: position 15,159 of record JANRGW010038728.1, on the reverse strand, counting down.
ATCTATATAATAGTCATTTGTTGGGGGCAAGAATAAATACACTCTAAGATACATAACATCATTATTTAATAAACATTTTAATACAGTTCATTGATTTTTTTTTTTCTTTAATTTCCTTTATTTGTAAGAATGTACTTGAAGGTTCTAAAGCTGTATCTGGGGACAATTTGTGTTGCAAAGTGGTAGATTCTGCTTTTGTGTAGCTTTGCAGTAAGATACAAACAGCAAATAAAAGTCTCAATGTTAAGATCAAGTACTAGCAGCGGAAGCATGCTAACCCTATCTTATGCCTTAGATACAGTTCCCAAACGTAAAATAAACGTCTGAAGAAAACAGGACAATGTCTGCTGCATAAAAAAGCTATGCATCTTGTAGAAAGACTGAAGATTATGCAACACAACAAGGGAAATGCAGAAAGGGAAGTGGGGTTATATAAAGGAGTATACACTATGCATTTCTTCCAGGTTCCTTTTTTTTTTTCATGCAGTACTGAACATATTTTGTGTATTTCTATAATTCTTAAATCACATTTCCTATTAAGAAAAGATTGCACAAGCATTTTTATTTGATTACTTACTTGTTTGTAGTGTTTGCTAAGGTTGGCTTTTAGCTATGTAGGAAATCGAGAGAGACAGGTAGGATTTGGGTGGGATAAAGGTAAAAATAATACAGTGTACAGTGCAGACTTCTTCGTACCTCACTGCAAAGATCTTAGGTTTACTCTGTTTACATTAAGATTAGATAGTTCTGGAAACTAGTAAACCTGCCTCAACTTTTCACCAGTTGTGTACAGGCTCAGATATGCAAACCTACAGAGAAGTTCTGAAAATGAGGCCAATACTTATTTACACTTAGTTTGGTTTACAGCTCATGTTTGTACTCGGAAAGTTGATTCAGTTTACTGTGCTGCTGCTGCATGTTAGCAAAGAGGCCACTTGTGTCAGTTCCTCTGCCAGTTCTGTGAGGTCAGAAAAATCCTGCTACAGCAGCTTTAACATTTTGCAAATGTGTTGAAAGACAATCGAGCAGTATGCATTTTAAAAAATGTAGAAAAAGGCTTTTCCTTTTCAAAGCTTGTTTTCCAGCGCACGGACAGATTTTGGGGTAGTCTCATCAGCCAGTTAAGAGTTTTGTGAAACAAACGAAAAAACCTCTTCAAAAACCACATCAACCCCCACACGGGGTTTGATAGAGAGGATCCCAAACTAATTCCAGAACAGCAAGGCTACAAAGGACAAAGATATGCCAAATACTGTCTTGTTTGCATCATTAGCCTTATTCATAGAATTTAATTAGGATTTTATTTTCACTTTCAGAGTCTGTATGTGCATGGAAGCATTTTTGTAGAGAGTCACGCTGCTTATGAACTAGCCTAACTTAAAGATTTTTTTATTTTTTGCATTAAACCTGCAAGCTTTAGGGATGTAAAGATGTGAATGTTTGGGGTTATTGTCATACGTGGAAAAAGTCAGCCCTGTGATATCTGTCTTATGCATGGTGAATACAGTGAAAACTTTTGCATATGAAGTGTTGCTGGTAAGCCTTGATTTTACAGCTGTGGTTACACTGAAATCTTTCACAAGCTGTATGTTAAACAGCAAACTTTTGTAGTTTCTTGGCATTTGTCCCTTTCGTTTTCTCCTGTACTCTCGTTTTCTCCATACAGATCAAGAAACTCGTTTGCTGGCTGGTTGATAACAAGTAATCTTTTCTGGTTTTAGACTGACCGACCCTTTTACCAGTGCTAAGTAGTTACCTCTATCTCAGCACAGAATGATAGAATACTTAGGGTTGGAAAGGACCTTAAGATCATTTAGTTCCAACCCCCCTGCCATTTTTGGTTTTGTTTTAGTGATTTCTCTGGGAGCGTTTATCAGTGTCATGCCAGGCAGAGCCTTCTCTTCAGCCGAAAGTTTCAAATACAGTCTGTGCTCACAGGGCTCATAGGCAGACTGCCTCTAAGTGCAGGGTTTATTAAGGTCCAGTGAATTCAGCATCTTGGAACATCAGTTTTGCCTGTTGAGGCTGGGAAGAGTTGTTGGGCAACACTGATGAAGAGAACAATCCAATTTTTAACCTTTGAAAAGGAAACAAATGTTAGATGGATGAAAGCTATAGGTTTTCTACCTTTGTCTGCCCATGCCATACTGCCTTCTCTTGATTAATTAGGCTTTCCACTAAACGGTTTGAAGTTACAGAAATCCCTGTTATGGAATCATTCTTGAGAAAATCCTACTTTGTCACCTGATTACTTGCCACAAAAATCTGGCCTCAGAGGTGCTGGAAAATAGTAGCTCATGGCTAGTGGAGGGTGTTTGAAGTTCCTGCCCCATGTTTTGTCATATTGAAGGTGCCTCATTCCCAGAAGGCAAATTCAAATGTGTTTTGACCGTCAGTTTTTGTTAGGTGATGTAGTTTTTGGAAGTGAATTAAGGCTGAATGTTTAGTAACCTGTTAATGGGGATGGAGTTATATTTAACCTCCTGAAGAAGGTTATTGTTTAAAACAATTCTGGTCTGTTTGTTAAGGCTAGGAGTCTTACCTCTCTGCTTGATTCTTCTATGAGAAAGGGAAGTACAGAGCCAGTCATTCTACTCTCATGATCCGACTCCTACTGTTTAATTTTAAATGGGCACCAAGAGTACCTTTGAAACATGCTCCCTTTCAAGGGCCTTGTTAGCATCTCCATAGCCCGGCAGCTTCTCTGGAGCTGGCTGCAGGCTTGGGTCTTATCGTAGGTCACAGGTGATGTGAAATACCTTAAAAATAAGTGCTTCTGTCTCAGTGCTGACTGGGAGACAAAAGGCTTCCTCTGCTTCTGTCACTGTATAAATCACAAGCATGCTGCTGGGCAGGCTGTGGCAGTTCTGACATCAGGGGAGGGCCCTTCCAGCAAGGCCTTACATGCTCATAGCCTCAAGTAATGCACTGCCTGCCTGTTGCTATAGCAACCCCTGGGAAAATTACCTCAGCAGCCACTAAAATCCATTTTTACGTAACTAATTTTCAAAATTAAGTTTTTTAACTTAGTCTGCACTATATAGAAACTCGCTCAGACCAATGTGGCTTGGCTCCTTTGGGCTGGTGGTTTTTTTGTGTGTGTGGTTTCTTTTTTTTGAGGGGCTGTTTCATTTCTTTTGGGTTTTGGGGTTTTTTTTGGTGTTGGGGTTTTCTTGTGTTTTTTTTTTTTAATTTGTTTTATGTTGCATTTTTTTTGTTTGTGTTTTTTTTAGTTGATTTTATGGTTGGTTGGTTGTTTTTTGTTTGGGTTTTTTTTTTTTTTTTTGTAATTTTGTGCCTAGCTGAGTAGTTAATGTTTGAGTGAGAGGCCATATAGCTACAGTGTCTCCTCAAAGTTAAGAGGCTTCTTAGCAGGTGCTCAGCATACCATGTAGTTGAGACCTTTTTGGCTTGCCCCGAAAAGGTTGCTGCTTGCTTGTGAAGTTGCTGCAGCCTATGCAGCTGAACTCCCCGTGGTAACTGGTGGTAGTTACCTTCTTCTGCATCGATCCTCAGGAGTGGTGCCAGGGTATTTCCAATACCTGTATCATTGTTATAGTTTAAAATTTTTAAGTTGTTAAGCTGAGGAAACATCTGCTTTGGGCAGTTGTTGGCAGCAGTCTTTTTTGTGGAAGTTCATGTTTATGACAAGTCTTGTGGTTTGTTTGCAAGAATGCACATGCAGCTATCTCTAGTATGCACTGAAAATTTAGTAGCATTGCAGAGTCTGACCACAGTATTTGTGCGTACATTTTGAGTTGGGCACTGATCCTAAAGTACCCTGTGCATATCTTTTACAGGCTTAAATTTTTGCACATGCACAGGATTTATTTGCCCAGGCAAATGATATATTTGTCAGTACTTGCTTTAAAGCAATGGTGAATCATTTTTTAATAAGTATATGTACAAAAAAGTCAATGAAAATCTTCATTTTTATTCACTTCTCACCCATCTTAATTCAGAGACTCGAGACATTGCACACAGCCCTGGCTTCATGAAGTTCCCTTCATAAAGTTCTCTCTCTGCTTGCAGTTAAGTCAGTGGAGGAAGTAACTCCACCCTGCTTTCCTGTGAGAGCTTATGGACTTCCCACACCCCAGGCCGTATCCATCAAATAAACTAGATTAATCTGAGTGATTTCAATAGTCTTTCTTCACTATTCCAAATAATTTTAACAGAAATGTGTTAGCATTTTTAGTGATTTTAGATTATCTTGAAGAGAGCTTTGTGTTGCTGATGAAGGCAAAGCCTTCAGTCTGATTTTCAGAACCATGTTTAAGCCTGCTGAAGTTGATAGCAGAATGTGAAGTTACGTATTCTCATACAGTAACAGAAAGTGAATCTGACCTGCAGAACTGTTAAAGTCAGTAGCAGAAAATGCCTACTCTTTTGCTTCAGAGCAACAATGCACAAACTTCATTAAAATGTGAATTGCAGCGCAATTAATTTTCAACAGAAGTGTCTTTACTTAAAAAAGCAAAATAAAATGCAACCAAACCACAACAAACCAAAAGTTGAAAGAATTTTTTTTTCTTTTCTACTTAAAAAGAATTTCATTAACTGTTTTATGGTCACAGCATGAAAATAGCAGTCATAAAAGATTTAAAAGTAAGGTTGCATAACAACGAACTGGGACTTTTTTTTTAAAATAAATGGATACAGTAATTTTTTTGTTAAGTTTTAAGGTAAAAGGGAAAGTAGTGGGGTTAAATGTCATTATTTGAAAATAAAAAACGCAGAATGTATTCTAAATTGCTTTTGTTGGACTTTAGATTCTGGTTATGATTTGTCGGTGTCACAAAGATTTTAAAGGATTTTCTGCATGCTATCTGATTTTGGTTTGGTTTAGGGATTTTTTTCTGTGAGGTACTATTAGTAGTTTTGATACTGCTCTCTTGATTTTGGCTTTGAGTGTGTATTTCAGGACATTAATTCTTAGAGAGCCAACATTCTTTAATTTCTAAGTGAAGAAATCCAGGGAAAGAAATAGGACTCCTTCAGGATACGTAAGGAGTCTTCTGTGGACCTTATGGGCTCTGTAAAATGCTAATGGTGAAATGAGGGGGAAGGTTGCTGTTCAGTAATTAAGCTAACTTGAACAGAACTGAAAGAGGATGAGGAAAAGATAGGTATTTTTAAGGATAAATTAATGCTGCTGGAACTTAGTGGCATCAGTAATTTGTGTTAGGGCAAAAAAAATAGTCATCTGCCCAATTAACGGTTTCCAGTAACACAAGTGATTTTAACTGTGTACTATTATCCCTTTGTTTTATTGCCTTTCTAAAATCAGTCAAATGTGCATTATAGGTTATCTTAGTAACATGTCTGCTGTGCAGAGGTGCAGTCACCAGGCTCACTTAGGAGAACAAAACTGAAGCCTGCCAAAGGAATGCAACAAAATGGTTGTGTAAATGGTTATCTGTAGGTTAATTTATCTTCTCAGTGGCTAACTGTAGGTCATTCTTGGGCTGGGAAGTAACCAAATGTCCAAGAACTTCATGCCCTGCAGCAGTCTCTCTCAGATGCCTACCATGGGGAGAGCCCAAGCTTCCTGTTGCGCTAATTTAATTGAGATATCATAGAACCATAGGACAGTTTGGGTTGGAAGAGACCTTAATGATCATCTAGTTCCAGCCCCCTTGCCATGGGCAGGGACAGCTTCTGCTAAATCAGGTTGCTCAAAGCCCTGTTCAACCTGACCTCGAATACTTCCAGGGATGGGGCATCCACAGCTTCTCTGAACAACCTGTTCCAGTGTCTCACCACCCTCATCGTGAAGAATTTCTTCCTAATGTCTAACCTAAATAAATCTTCCCTCTTTTAGTTTAAAACCATTCCCCATGTCCTGTCACTACAGGCTGTTGTAAGAAGTCCTTCTCCAGATTTCTCATAGGCCCTCTTTAGATACCGGAAGACTGCTACAAGATCTCCCCTCAGCTTTCTCTTCTCCAGGCTGAACAAGCCCTGCTTGTCCAGCTCCTGGACCCAGACAGGCTATAACACACATTGGTACACTTCTTTTCTTGAAGCATCTCTTTTATGAGAATTAAGTAAAACCTACAGTACTCCATTGCTTTGAGACTGAAACCAATCATTAAGCAATTAGCAGAAGATTTTTGTGTTGTAGTTAATGAAAATCTACAAGCAATTTTAAGCAATTTGGGGTTATTTACTAACCAGCTGTCATGTATTTCATGTACTACAGACTTGCTAACTTAATCAGAAGTTTGAGTGTGAATGCAGGACTTTCAGATGCCAGAGATCTATTCTATAGCAGTTCACTGTTCCTTGGGAGATTCATAGTTGCCTATCCAAGTAGGTGTGGAGACACTGCAGAATGATTAAGAAGTGTGTTGCATGTTCAAATAAAACTGCAATTTTATATTTCTCAGATATCTTATAATGTTCTTTGTCTCTACCTTGCCTAGAATTACATAAAGAAAAATTTGAATATTTGGTGAATAGACATGTGAAAGCTATTTTCAAGCTTGTTTGAAAATAAAATGTAATAATTACACTCCACTTCTATAGAATTTACTTGAAGCTATGGGAGTGTACAGGAACAGGGGATGGAGCACATATTTATACTTTGTCCCCTCATTTATGGCAATTATACTCTTTTTCTCTGTTGCACTTCTTCCGAACCCACAACCTATTTCCCTTTCCAAGTTCTCCTTTCTCTTTTCTTCAGTCAGATGATGATATCACTGTCTTGCATTCCTTTTGTTTCTCTCTGTCTATAGCTATCTTAATGACTTGGACCGCATAGCAGATTCTACCTACCTGCCAACTCAGCAAGATGTGCTCAGAGTTCGAGTCCCAACAACAGGGATCATTGAATATCCATTTGACTTACAAAGTGTCATTTTCAGGTAGTTTATTCTGTTTCCTTTTACATTAGTAATACTCTCTATAGGATATTTGGTTAAAAGTGCATAGAAAGAAATTAGTCTGTGTTTTTAAAACTTGAGCTTTGTCATTATTTTTTCAAGTAATTGTCCTCATATAACAAGGAGTTAATGCTAAAGATGTTAAAAGGATGAAAGACAATCAGGTTTGTCTTCTGAAAATTTGCAGTTCATCTGTCCAGTAGTATGTGTTGAAGTTTCACTGGGAATAATAATATGAAAATACAGTCATGTATCCTCTTAATTCATGTAAATTATGGATTACAGAGCTTCCACTTGTGTAGCTGATTTTTAGGGAGAAATAGTTCTTTACAGATAAATATCCCTACTTGAGTGCAGGTACAGTTGTTTGAAAAGTAACTGTGGAGTTGCAGTTGCAAGTTAGACACCTATGTTTAGTTACACTGAGATACAGGGTGAGGTGGGAATAGAATGTGGGCAAATTTGCATTTTAATTTGGTCTGTTAAAAATTTTAGTAGGTATATGTTGTATTTTATTTTTCCTCTTAAAAGGGGCAGCTTTAGCAGGTTGGGAAGTTACACTCTGGTAATTGGGGGGGGGGGGGGGGGGGGAAACAGCAGGCCACCGAGTATATTCTGGTCACGTATGTTTCTGCTGAATACACAGGGCATACACTGCCAAATCGTAGCTCATGAAACCTTTGTACCTCAGAAATCTGAGGGTTTTGAGACCCGCAATAATCTAAATATAGAAAACACATCAGACTTCAAAGCAATACATTCTTCTTCAGCAAACTGTCTACCTAGAACAGATTCCATTAAATATCAATAAAAAAAAAGGGCATTTAGAAAATCCGAACTTTGTTTTCAACTAAATTCTCGAATTTTGTCAGGGTGTTTGTGCTTGTGTGTTTATCTGTTAAGGTATTCATGAAGTTGATGTGGATGTTAATTTTGCAGAATGGTGGATGTAGGAGGCCAACGATCAGAAAGAAGAAAATGGATACATTGCTTTGAAAACGTCACATCTATCATGTTCCTAGTAGCTCTTAGTGAATATGACCAAGTGCTTGTGGAGTCAGATAATGAGGTAAGCAAGCATCAGCAAAAAGCACTAGTTTTAATGAAAAAATAACTTCACTTGTCCAGTCCCAGGTGTTTTCCAAATGCGTATACCAGCAGGCATGCACAACTGCCCTTAATAGAGTGAGAAGCACTACAGGGATCAAGATGGGAGGAGAAGATCAGTCTTCAAATATGGCAGAGCTGATTAGCTCCACGGAGGATTCAGAGAAACCTATCTTTTTTGCATTGATGGGGAATACAGCTGAATACTGAGAAATGATCTTAGTGTTGCCATGTAGCGGAGGCACAAAAATAGGTAGTGAAAATTAAGACAAAATTTATAGATTCCTTGCCCTCAGCAAGTTTGCTGGTGACACCAAGCTGTGTGGTTTGGTTGATACACTGGAGGTAAGGGATGCCATCCAGAGGGGCCTTGACATGCTTGAGAGGTGGGCCAGTGCCAGCGTCATGAAGTTCAACAATGCAAAGTGCAAGGTCCTGCACTTGGGTCAGGGCAATCCCAGGCACAGCTACAGGTTGGGTGAAGAGTTTTCACAGCAGCACTGCAGAGAACTTGGCAGTGTTGGTTGATAAGAAGCTCAACATGAGCTGGCTTCAGTGTGTGCTTGGAGCCCTGAAACCAGCTGTATCCTGGGCTGCATCACGCTGCATGGAGCATGACCAGCAGGTTGAAGGAGGTGATCCTGCCCCTCTGCTCTCATGCGGTCCCACTTGGAGTAGTGTATACATACCATTCTGGTGTCCTCAACATAGGAAGGAAATGTAGCTGTTGGAGCAAGTCCAGAGGATGGCCACAAGGATGATAAGGGGGCTGGAGCACCTCCTGTATGAAGACAGGATGAGAAAACTGAGGCTGTTCAGCCTGGAGAAGAGAAGGCTGCATGGAGACCTCATAGCACCCTTCCAATATCTAAAGGGGCCTACAGGATGCTGGAGAGGGACTCTTCATCAGGGCCTGTAGCAAGAAGACAAGGGGTAAGGGGTTTAAACTTAAACAGGGGAAGTTTAGGTTAGATATAAGGAAGAAGTGCTTTACTGTGAGGGTGGTGAGGCACTGGAACAGTTTGCCCAAAGAGATGATAAATGCTCCATCCCTAGCAGTATTCAAGGCCAGGTTGGACAGAGCCTTCGCTGACGTAGTCTAGTGTGAGACATTCCTGCCCATTGCAAGGGAGTTGGAACTAGATGATTTTAAGGTCCTTTCCAACCCCATCTGTTCCATGTTTCTATGCTACAGTGGACCCTAAAGCGGTAAACTTCATTCCTTACACTTAAATCATATATATTGTATTTTTATTTCAAAAAGTAAGAGAGGTGAGTAAGAGAGCTGAGGGGGCAAAGCGCACTTGTATCCAGTATTTTGAAGGAAGTTTACAGGATAGGGAAATTATTTAATATTTAGATTTGTCTTTCCTGGTGGATGTTGTAAGTTACTCATCAAACTTCTGTGAGTTACTCGCTGGCACCATCCTGTGGAAGTCTTTTAACACATACTTATAAAAACTAGGTGAAAAAAGAAAGCATTTGAATGTTCTTTATGGCTGCATACATGTTGATCTTTCTGTGCAAGAGAATGGTTGAAATAACAAGGCAAAAAGGTGTTCCTGGACATGCATGTTATGTAACTGCTATATATTATATAACTATTCTTAAATTGTTACAAAAAACATAGCTTTACACATAAAGCTGTTTTGATTTTTCAAGATTTCACTTCTGAAACACTTTGTGGAGGCAAAGTTGTGAAACTGCTCATTATCTTGCAGATGGTTCTTCCAAGTATTAATGTTTCTTATCAATGTTGACAGTGGAAAACTTCTGAACCTTTTTGAACCTTCAGTTTAAAATTTATTCATAACTTTAATTCAGACCAGTTCTTGTTTTCAGGTCATACATACATACCCAAGTAGCACTTTCAGCAGCCCTAGGCCTGAAATGGAGCCAGACTGTCTTAGAGCTAAGCAGTCATCTAGGCAGCTTAGTTTTGGCTTTCAGCAAGCTGTAGCCAGTCTGTCTGGATTTCATTGGTATTCCAGAGCGCTGATTTATTCCCTTCCTCATAATTCATGCATTTACTGATCCCGGATTGCAGTTCTGTCTGAAAATGTTTGTAATGTATGGAGCAGGCTGTAATGGCTTAAGGATTCTGAGTTTTTAAAATAATAGCAAAATTTATTCCTTGGATTAAGAAATCCTAGATACACACCTTCAAGCTATGCCTAATATTGCTGTTACTTTGTGTGTGTTGTCCTTTTACACGTGTTACACTATTATGTAGGAGCAGTCCTTTCTGTGATCTTGACAACAATATTGGTCAATGGATATCCACAGAAATTTTGTCATGAAGATAATTTTTCCAGCTTTTTGCTTTTGCCTTGCATTTATCATTCCACTGGTTTTCACTGCCTTACCACATGTAATCCTTGGTCTGCTTTAAGACCTGTATTATCTAACCTGATATGTTAACCAGGTTTAATTTTTTTTTGTGCCAGTCTTGAACAGTCATTTTTAAAATATTCAAATACTTTTGCATGTGTCACCACTCTCATTCTGAACTGAAAGAGTTAACCACAAGCTTGTCTAAACCTGCTCCATTGCTGCTATGTAATGTGCAATGATGTAGCAGAAAAAGTTGTGTGAAGACTGCTTCTTGCACTGTTGAGAATCCTGCTGCTATGACTTTACACTCTCTCATTCAGCATCTGTTGTCTTAGAGTTTTATCCTGCTTTTATAAACTTTAAAAGCAGTGGCTGTTACTTAGGATTAAAGTGTAGCTGTGATCCCCATTAAGTCTTGTAGGTTTCTAAAATGTAGAGTAGCAGGTTCATTTGCCAGTAGCAGATGTTTAAATGGCACTAGCAGTAGGAAAATATAACATTTTTATTTTGAGATATAAACAGAACCAGTAGATCTGGAAGTGATTCAAGCAGTGGTTCTGAAGGCCATTGGACACACCTTGCAACCATTAGGGGATACTCATACAAGTGGAACAGGAGGGGTGGAAGGTAGAAGGGAGAGTGTGACTGGTGGAGTCCCTTTTGGAAGTGGTGTAGAGCTAAATAATCTGGGAAGAAAGTTGTTCTTAAACAAATGCTTGTCTGAAACATTACCTCCAAGGAATCATTAGAACTGTCTAGTGACTAAATTGCCTGTAAATACAATGCCCCTCAGTAAAATCATGTTTAGCTTGGTGTTCATAGATCATAAGGGCTGAAAGATGATAGCTACATATGAGTGAAGTAGAATTGGTTGCTTGCAGGCATAGGATCTCCAGTCCAGAGACAGATGTACAGATCTTGACTATACATGGCTATGAGCAACTTGGTCTAATAACAAAGTTAGCGCTGCTGGAAGCAGGGTTGTTGGACCAGATGACTTCCACAGGTCCTTTCCACTATAAATTCTGGTTCTAAGTAGAAAAATAATTGTTTGACAAATAAAAGGTTTTCTTGTTTGTTTCTTTGGAGAACATGCTTGTGGTCATGTCATAAGCTTTAAAACCCTGAAGAATCAAGCTTTATTTGATGGTGGATATCTGAATTAGCGTAGTTACTTCCACAGTATTTAGTTTACACTGAAAAGCTGTCTTGTGATTTTATCCTAACATTTGCATGAAGTCAAAACAGGCTGTTTAGAAAATTATGGCTCAGTACCTCAGCTGTAACTGCAAATTGAATCTGTAAAGGAACTTTGTAGGGTGGTTTTCTGTGACATTTCTGTGCTGCAAGCACTGAATAAAGGTATTGTTCAAGGATGTTGCGTTATTTAATTGGTGGATTTTTTTTATATTCTCAGGATGTTCCAAGTAAAAAAGATTGCTGCTGCTTGGTTTGTTAAAAATTCTTAAAGAATAATGGATTTAAAATTACATGAAGATAGTTAAAAGAAACCTACGATAGGTATTTTTACTGTGCTTGCATTCTTGTGTTTATGCAAGTTAGTTAATGTAGGCATACAAACTCATGTTTTGAATATGGATAAAATGCATCTGCAGAATAGATAGATGGAACTTCTGTACCACTTATCAGTGCAATCTGGGCGATACATTGGTACAGGGTTCCAATTGCACTTTCTTTTGATGTGGGACAAAAATAAGAAAGGAGGCAATTATCTCCAGCATGTATTCTATTTTTTCATTGGAACTATCTTGCTGTTCACATCTGGGCATGCTTCCACTTCTCTTCCAGCACTTTGTGTTTCTTATTCACTGCTTAGTCCTATATGGCTTAGCATGAGGGCTGAAAGAAAACAATATTGAGATCAGAGCAGTTCTCTTTTTATGCATAATGAATGAACATAATACTTTAGTTGTCTGTTTTTTTTTCATCAGCATTCAGTAATCCAGAACAATTGGGCATAGGTCATGAATTCTCAGACAGAACTGAAGTCCTCAGATGGTCTTCAGAATTACTTAACAATGTTATTTCCATGGGAAATAACAAACCTTGTTGCTGTATGTATGGTATCTGCTCATACCTGTTCACACATACATGCACATGTATTTCCTTTTTGGTTTTTGGATAAAGAAGGACCTTTTGAATGTGCAGTATCAGTACTAGGAAGTATTTGTATAAGGAAGAGTCAGAGCCTCTCTGTCTCCTATTTAAGTGGGTGGTTCATAATGGAAATGGGAGATTGAATGATTGTGAACATGGTTGCAGAGGCTGCCAGAAACTCTGCTGGGAAATGTTGCTGTTGGCAGCAATTGCTGGCAAAGATAAGTACTTTTTTTTTTTATTCTTTTTTTTTAAATGATCAGTGAGAAAGACTTTTTTCAATGTCAATTCAATTTTAAAATATTTTCACCTTTTTTTTGATTATTTGTACATACTCATGAAAAACTGATTATTCATGTTAGTTCATAAAAATTAACAGCTTTTTAAAATTTATTTATTTAAAGAATATTTTACAGCAATGTTTGACCATGTTTTTGGAGTTACTTTTTTGGGCCACTTTTTTGGGCAGTGATTTTGTGTTTTGATGATTGTTTAACATGTTGCTTTGATGGATTATTCCCAAGTTCTGTGTTTGAAGTTGTCTCTTTCTGCATTTGAGTTACTCATCAAAATATTTGTACAACCACTGCCGATTTTTTTCTTAGATAGTAGTCTTAGATTTTTCTTAGGCTAGTTACAGCAGTTGTAGCTTCAAATTATACTTCGTACTAGTGGCAAAAGTCTGAAGCATTTCCAATTTTGTTACTGTAGCTACATTTTTACATACTGGAGGACTCAGTACTTACCTCCTACTTCCTGATTTCCTCTGTTATTTCCCAGCTTTCATGTAGCAGCTCTGTTAAATTTATAGCCAAAGAATACACTGTGGGTCCTTCTATGCAGCTAGATTGCTGGAAGTCTTATTTGGAGAATGGAGACATTCCTCATTAATACAGACTTTTGCACAAAACCCGCCATATGCAGAAGATTTTGTCAAGTAAAGTAGTAAAGTCCATTACCGTGATACTAAACAACTTCCAAAGTATTATCCTCTGCTTTTTTTCCTAAAGCTTTCTTGTATCAGTACATCCTCTTCGAGAATTATCTCTGAAAGCCCTCTCACTCAACTAAACATTTGTTAACAACATAAATTTAGTTTTATACATAGTGCAAATTGTCGACTAAAAAGTGTATTTTGTTTGCCTCCTCACTGCCTTCCCTCACATCATTTTCAAATTCAGCCCTTCAAAGTCTGTGAAATCCTAATATTGTTAACAGACATTATTTAAGTTTCTAAAAAGTTTTCAGACAAAAGTTAATTACATTTTTCATTTGATATGTAAGTTAGAATATGCCCACTAGATGCCACTCTAGACAATCATAAAGACAGTAATGGGTGAATCTCCACTACTTCTCTATTGTTTCAGATTAATGTTGTGCTGGGTCTTTTCTGTAAAGCACTGTGATAGCTATCCCTTCCCAGGGTACCAACTGATGCAGCTTTTAAATGCTATTTTATGGCTTTTCAGGTATTTTTCATAATTTGCAAACTTAGCATCAAGCAGTTATAAATGATTATTTCTTTAATTGTGGGAGTTATTGGAATTTTTTTTTTCAGAGCATCAGATAGCAAAGAGAATTTCAATACCTAAATTCAAACAAGAAATACGTGATTTTAACATGGAAACTGAAAATACGTGATTAAAAATTTAAAAAAGGTAGAAAGAAGTATACTCTCTTTAAATCAGGAAGAGTTTGCATTAGGATATAAAATGTGACAAAAGGTGAGGTTTCTGTCTAGTTATATTTATGTCAGGTTGTGTGGAGAATGGGAGAATTTTATGCTGGCATCTCTATGTCATAAGGAGGAAAATGGAGTAATGGCTGGCAACACCAATACGCAATTTAGGACTGACTGCAGACAAGCAGAGTAGTGAAGTTTCTCAGGCAAGCAGAATTTGAGGGATGGTGATAGCAGTGATCCTGTGTGCTTTTTCCCTGTGCCAGGTGCCTGCAAAGCCAGGGGAGCCATGGTGAACTTGTTGATGCTGTCAGAGGGGAGTTGCTGAGAAGGTTGGCATCACTTCTGAGAATGGCTGTCAGCTACATGAGAGTGTCTTGAGCCAGCTCCAGCTGTACATTTCTGTACATTAGTAATTCACAAGTTTCTTTTTGCAGCCTTTTCCATTGAAGTTTAAGGTTTTCCTGGAAGCAATTTGGTGAAGTAGAGCTGACTCATAAAATCAGATCAAGTGCTTGAACAAACTGTTAAATACTGCCTGCTCCCCACTGTTCTTGTCCTCTTTTCTAAGAGCTGCACTGTCTTGCTTGGTTTGGCAAGGCTTTCTTTGCATTGCATCTGACAGGTCAGATTCCCAATGCTGAACTTTTTCTATACTCCTTGTCATCCTATCCCTATCAAGTAAAAACACTGTAATGTGAAACTGTTCTGTACATAAGCAGTGCATCATATTAAGGCAAATGACAAGTAGAATCATGGAATAGTTAGGGCTGGAAAGGACCTTAAGATCATCTAGTTCCAACCCCCTGCCATGGGCAAGGACACCTCACACTGAACGGTATCACCCAAGGCTATATCCAACCTGGCCTTGAACGCCGCCAGGGATGGAGCATTTACAGGTTCCCTGGGCAACCCATACCAGTGCCTCACCATCCTCACAGTGAAGAACTTCTTCCTCATATCCAGTCTAAACTTCCCCTGTTTAAGTCTGAACCCGTTACCCCTTGTCCTATCACTACAGTCCCTAAT
>JANRGW010038727.1:0-27659 GCA_024733675.1 Psilopsiagon aymara | reverse complement strand
GCTCTTGTGAGACCTCACTTGGAGTATTGTGTGCAGTTCTGGTGCCCTCAACATAAAAAGGACATGGAACTGTTGGAGCAAGTGCAGAGGAGGGCCACAAGGATGATCAGGGGACTGGAGCACCTTCCCTATGAAGATAGGATGAGAAAGTTGGGACTGTTCAGTCTGGAGAAGAGAAGGCTGCGTGGAGACCTCATAGCAGCCTTCCAATATCTGAAGGGGGCCCATAGGGATGCTGGGGAGGGACTCTTCACTAGGGACTGTAGTGATATGACAAAAGGTAATGGGTTCAAATTTAAACAGCAGAAGTTTAGATTGGATATAAGGAAGAATTTCATTACTATAAGGGTGGTGAGGCACTGGAATGGGTTGCCCAGGGAAGTTTTGAATGCTCCATCCCAGGCGGTGTTCAAGGCAGGATTACACAGAGCCTTGGGTGGCATGGTTTAGTGTGAGGTGTCGCTGCCTATGCCAGGGGAGTTGGAACTAGATGATCTTAAGGCCCTTTCCAACCCTATTCTATGATTCTATGATCCTATGATAAGGGCATCCAATGATACAGCTAAATGCCAGGCACACGGATGTGGTTAGCCTACTGTGAAAGCGCTAGCCTAGATCCTGCTTAGGCATGGGTATTGCATATTTACATCAACCAACCTGGGTACCTCCTCAAAGCCAGAGATCACCCTGTGTGGAAGATGCATTTACGTATAGATTTAATAGCTGACACTGAATGGGTTTATATGCTGATGTGTTCAGATAACAGAGCATTTATTCTGTGAAAGTGGATACAAAGTGACAGCAAAAACAGTGCCATTAACACAGGCATCACCCTATTAGATAGATAGTGAAGACTTCTAAAGTTCAAGGTAATGGAAAATCTAAGTTGCAGCACTGCACAGCAACACAGTTTTTTCCCAGAATTTGTACAGGCTCTAAATTTTGGAGTCAGAGCAACCACTTCTACTTTTTTCCTATATTATTATGAGAGCAGAAGCAGGTTAGCAGCTTTTTTGAGGAACTACTTATACTTTAAATTAAAATTTACATGCTCCATTTAGAATGTTTGCTTTGCTTCATTTTGCTAGAACATCAAATAGACTTTTCTTTGTCTTAAGAATTTTCAGAAAAATGGTGTAATGCTGTTCTGACACTGTATGAGATTTTACATTTTCAAACGATAAATCAAAAAACTACCACTTGTTCTGAATTTGCAACATACACAGTGAGAAGATGCCACAGCTGGCCTTCTTTCTGTGGTGCGAAAGATACTTGGATGTAAATGGACCAAGTTAGCGAACTACTCCTTACAGCTTTTAGTCACAATGTGCTTCACTGAAATCTAAACCTAGATGGAGCAGAAAAGAGAGAATCATAGCCTCTAAAACACAATCAGATTTTCTTTTCTTCAGGTTACATAAGTAGTAGTGTTTTAAGAGCAGAAAAGAAACTTTCTGAATTCTCTACAACAACCAGCTGATTAACTGGATATATTGAATTCTTAATATTGACTTTGACTTCCCCCTCCCTTTCTGATACTTAATACATATTTAAGTCACAATCTCCCGAAGAAAGGCCTATTGGTTATGGTTGTAAACTGTGCAGGTGGGGGAACTGAGGGTGTCAAGTTCTATGGAAAAGAAGAAATTAAAAAGACCACACCTATTTCCCCTTTTCACTATTCTTTCTTCCTAGCGCCCATATTCTACACTACTCTTGTTACTTCTTTAAGGTTTGGGGTTTTTTTAGATTTATACATTTGTGGTTTGTTTACTTGGGTTTTTATAAAGTCCATTCCCCAGCTTATTGCCTTGATCAGTATGCAGACGTAAGATGATGCTCATATACTTTCTAAAAGATCTTTAATTGACATGGATATTTTTAATCATTTATGTCACCTAACATAAGTGCTCTTGATTGGCTTCATAAGAGGACCTGAGTTTTAAGAAGCCATGCAAAAAGCTTGAGCCTTGGTGCATCTTCCCAAGTCTGCTTGACAGTACGCTCCTGTTCCAGTTGCATTAGGTACCATAGCAACTGCAGGGAGGGAAGCTGAGTATCAAAGAACTATTTCAGAGAGGGAAGCAAATATGTAGTTAGAAGCAAGAACGAACCTGAGATCATGATTTTATTTGGTTTTTACTCTATTACCTTGTCTGTCCTGTATCTAATTCAAAAAGTGTGACATTCCAGAAGAACAGCAATTTGAATTGCAATCTTTTTACCTTTCGCCTCTCAAGCTCCAGTGACTGTTCTGTAATGGTGATATTGTCTAAGCCTTAGTCTGTTACTTTTCAAATATAAATATACACACATTTCATCTAAGTAAAAATTGTTACTATGGGTGCAGCCATTGGAGTAAATTAACTCTGTTTAAAATAGATATACTTGATCTTATTTCCTTTGACCATTATGGAACTAAACGCCCGTACCTCACAGGTAGACACTAGATGAGGACATCTACAGTTAACACCTTTGCCTCTGAGAGGGTCATGCTGCACTGTATCACTAACCTCTTTTGCTCTTACACAGTTACCTTCTTTTCTCCCCACAGTTACCTTCTTTTCTCCCCTTCTAACTTTGCGCTATTTCATTTTCCATGTTCTTCATTATATTGTCTCACAGTAACACCGCACGGAAAAAGGAAGCAAAATTAAAATTCTTTAAACCAAAGGGGTCACTCATCTGTTTCACAGTAAGGACTAAGTTCAGTGAGCACAAGAAGGGCTATCTTTAAATCTTAAATGATAATAAATACTCAAGAAAACTTCATCTTTAAAAGAAAGCAGCAGGTTTATGATCGCCACATCTAAAAGTAAGAAAAAAAGCCAGCTTAAGAAAACATTAAATACAAAATTGAAATATTAAATGAAGAACTAAATCTTTCCCAAAGGGGTAAATGATACAAAATTTCCTTAAATATCAGCTTCTACCTAATAACACAATAAAGGAGAAGCCCATGCATAAAAGAAATTATAGATTTTAATCCTCTACACTGAAGGAAATGTTTAAATTAAATGCCTATTTCAATTTATTTTTAAAACAACCATAATATGTCATGAGGAATCAAGTCCCTCATGGGACTGATCAAAATTGAATTGCTAGTTTCCTGTATTATACTGACAATCATTTACAATAAAATCAAAATGAGAAATGGAAATTGTCTGTGGGGACCACTGAGCCACGTAACAGTGTAACATAGTCACACAGCAGAAGGCAAATTAAAATGTACACAGAATTTTAATATGGTTGAACTAGACCTTACTTTACTTACAGAATTCTTGCTCATAGCTTCTAAGTAATGTATCAGGAATGACAAAACTAAATACTTATTGATGATAATCAAGTATTTTACATCACCAGCACTTTGTTTAAAATAACATGACGCTAAAACTGTGTTAGGCAAAACCAAGAAAACAAGCTTACAACAACTTAAGTTTAAAATTGCTATGACTTAATGGGAGCACAATGCAAAGCCGTGACAGAACTTAAAATTTTTAGTCCTGTTCTGTACATCTACAAACCTTGCAAATTATAACTACATTATCCCATTTTACAAATAAACAAAGATCTTGTAGGTACAACTTAAAGAACAAGGAAAACTTCAAATATTTAATTACTTTCAGACATCTAACAATAAATAAATATACTTATGTATACATAATGCATTTTAGACAACCACAGAAAAAAGACATGCTATACCAAAAAAAATTCTCAGCCATATAAGAAGCCTGATCATGCAGAACATCTATGCTATACTTTAAAAGTTCATCCCATTCAAAACAAGCAGCCAGCCCACAGCTATCACAATGGTGGTTAGTGGAGAGGAACACCAACTAGAGTTTAGATGCAACTCTCTTCATTCTTCAAGATAAGTTAATTAATTGGTTCTCATTCAGCACATAATTCCTTCTTTCTTAAGTCCGGCTAACTATAGAAAATCCACTCAAAAGGGCAACAGAACTGATGGGATACAGACAACTGGGAGTATACCCAGCCCAGAATTCACATATGCCTTGAAAAACACTTGTTCAAAAGTAACTCAGGCAGGTAAAACTACGCCAGAGTAGACTATATTTACGGATTATACAAACAATTAAAAATACTCAGTGGAGCAGTAGCATGCAACCTTTCCTTGGGGCAGATGAGCACTCTAACCACTGAACTAGAGAGCTAATTTTTCACTTTGCTTCTCCCACAGTGAGTATTAAGTAGTAGTACACACCAGAACAGCTGCAACAGGGAAGTCTAAGTTATCCACTGCAGAATAAATAAACCAGAAAACAGCCAACTCTCCTCAGTAATCTGCTGTATTCTTAGATACTATTAAAAAATCCTACATAAATGGCTACTGTGCATGTGCTGATCAGCTCTGCAGCTGATCTACAGTAAATCTACAGCTTTCCATATTATGACATGCTGTGCATAAACATTTTAAATGCACTTACAGAGTGAATATAAAACGCTCTCTTCTAGAACTTCAGGATCAGCAGATTTCTATCTCGGCACTCCTCTAGTTCACACAGACCTTAATGTAAGCAGATTCACAGATTTATTAAAAATTGACACAATTGTATCAATTGCTCTTTTAAGGCTCAAAGTACAGATACCTACACCTGCAGATGACTTATTCAGCATCAGTAAAAGATTGTTTTACTACCATCATTAAAATGACTATGCCACCTACTTCATTACCTGACACAGACATAACTTTCTGCTTCATTCCAGAAGAACAGCAGAAAGAAAAGTAGATTATTATTTCACACGTAAACAAGTTGCCACATAAGCACAGGGGTGAACAATAGATTTCAGATTACTTGCACATTTACTTAGAGAATCACTTGCACATTTCCACCTCACTCATAGGAGGAACGCAATTTGTTCTGATAAGACAGCTTTCATTCACTTCAGGATAAAAGCAATCACTTCCAAGTAGCTGACAGTCTGGAAACTCAAATATTAACTGATTGCTCAATAACCTGCTTCTGTTCCCAGACCTCACTCATGACCTTGAGCTATGTTAGACAGGGCGGCTGTAAGATTTCAGAGAGAAGGGAACTTTATAAGGCTGTTAATTTGGTGCATATAATATACACATTGGGGCACAGGTTCAGACACCTCAGTGCAGGTATCAAATTATCTGAAATTTAACTGAGTGGTCAAGCTTTCATTACAGTCAAGGGTAACACTGGGCTTAGTTTAACCATAACTTTCTAGTGACATTTGACAAGCCCTTAGCTGTACAGCAATAACTACAGATTTTTTTCTCCACAGGAACAAAATTCTCACAGGTTTTACTGTAGAGGGCTTTTTTTCAGCAGATTTCCTGTTTTTATTCTCTATTTCACATCACCTATTTCAAGTACAGGTGTAGTTATTTACAGGAAATTCAGTACTTGGTTTGTTAAATTTTGCACTAATGTATTTTAATGCTTATTTGATAGTATGAAAGCATTGGTTTTTATAGAGTACATGACAGAGTATAGATAACTACTTTCTTCAATGTAGCTGTCACTTCTTTTTTCTTTTTAAAAGATCTAGGGTGGCCCATTTTTTTAAGTTACATGTTTAGATTTCAGAGCATGTTTTTCTCTCATTTTTTCCAAATTGTCCATGTCTTTCTTTAAGTGAACTACCGAAAACTGAGCAAAACTGAGTTGCTGTTGGGTATTTTTTTCAATTTCTTAACAGAGAAAATAAAAAATACTAAATGAAAACTTTTCCACATGTACTCAGAAATCTTGGAAATCTAAATGGCTACAGAAAACACTATTCTTGAAACAACACTAAACATTCATTCAAAAACCAACTTTATACTACCTTCTTTCAAGCTCCTACACTTTGCCAGCTATCAGCTTCCCAAAATTCTCAAATTAAGCAGGAAGCAGGCATCCAGAGTTCTGTGAAACTTTCTATAGCCACTGCTCCCAAGAGAATAATGTCTTAAATTTTTACTTCACCATTTTTTTCTAATGTATGAGCACTACATGAACTATTCAAATTCTAAGTTATCATATCTACACTGATCACTGTGTTACACACACATAAACCAAAACAGTAGCAGTAGTTAGCTGGGCAGTAAAAAAAGTAAGATTATGAAAAAGTCTTAGTATCCACTGAGTATATCAGTCTGAACAGTGTCCCTACATCAGCTTAATTGTAATACAGGTATTACTGCAACTAGGAGAAATAATTAAGTGATGATAAATAAACTTACACTGAGACAGGAATCTGTGAGCACAAGTGCATGCTAAAACAGTACAACTTCAGAAAAGACAAATGTGGTCAAAACTGTTAAAGAAGCTCATTAAATCCCTGTATATATGGCCCCAGGAATGCCTGCAACACAGCAGGCATGTATGCAAGTATCTAAAAGATAAGAGTTCGATACAATGGAGATAAATCCCTCTAGAATGATAAAAGACTTGCTTGCAATACAGAAAAAAATCTCTGGATTAATAATAAAATTTCAAGTATTAACCTAAATCTCTAGATTTCTGCACATAGAACAGACGCTTAATGCTGCGTTTTATGTATAACATATGTATAGACATACTTGGTCCAACTATAAGTTATACTAGCATACTGTTCATCCTGCTTTTGTATTATAAAGGAATCAAAATAGCATCTGAATAGATGATTTCTGAAGTTAGTAAGATTTGTGTAACAGACTTGCTCCTTAGACCAACCAGCAGGTAAAATCATTTAATAACACATTATTATGCATTTAATAATGCATGAACCAGAGACGTTTTTGAGGCACTCACCCCTCAACATAAAAACAAAGTATCAGGTTTCTTAACCTGTCAACTCTTTTGCCTTTTAATAGAATCATTCAACTTCATTTAAGTTATTTAAGCTGAGATTCACAGGTATTGCGCTTTTAGCTTATTTATATCACACTTAAAACATACAGGATTACAGAGCTGAGAAAGGAGAAAATGTTTAAATTTCAAAGTCACTCTTCACATTGTAGATGATCTATAGAGCAATGCATTGTTTGAAACCACAAGTGAGATACAGGGGCTCTTGCTGAATGTTTTCTGCTCTTCAGGTCATTCTTCAGAAGAAAACTTCACAAATGAAAAACAACTAAGCGCCAGGGCAGCTTTAATTTTACAAGGATGAACAGCTATTCCATTATTTCTTTTGGCTTACCATTCTACCAGAGAAAGCAGCTAGGAAGACTTCAACACGTTTTCTAGGTCACACAATTTATTTTAGCTACTGACTACAACTTTATCCCATTTAAATGTGGTAATGGTACTGTGACCTTAAACATTCAAAACCCGCCTGGATACATTCCTATGTAAACTGCTCTAGGTGGCCCTGCCTTGGCAGGGGGTTGGACTATATGACCTCCAAAGGATTCTGTGATTCTGTAAACAGTTTGATTTCACTTAATTCAGGTCTAGGACAAAGTAGACATGACATGATCTCTTGTAGTAATTATTTTACAGGAAAACATGAAACTGCATCGGGAAAACCTGATTCAATATACTGTGCAACAAAGGCACTAGAGTTTTCCTACATAGTAGGAAAAGTGTCAGGAAATGCTATACTGAAGAATGCAGTTTATTATCTCTTTCTTACAGAAGCACACTTGCCAAGTCCACTGTTTTGATGACAGGTTGCCGCATTCATAAATGATTCACAGTTCCATGTTTTTAAATCAGTTGTACAGTCCTAGAGTTGTCAAACATAGCATGAAGAAAAGTCCATTTCCTTTCAGACTCTACAACCTCATTATTATCCCTAAATTTCTTATTTTACCAGACAGCTACCTTGTTCTGTGTCATACATTGTCACTTTGTAAAGGGTTATGAACTCTGTGTGGAAAAATAGTGAAATGGCACAGACCTGCTATTCTGTTGCAGAGAAAGGCATATGTGTATGCGTACGTTAAGTCTTTCAGGAAGAACTCACCTATGGGGCAGATGCACACTGCACGCACTGAAAACACCCTGCTGAATAAGCCCCTCAGGACTTAAAAGCAACAGAAATGTAGTTTCTGGATCTTGGCTTCACTTAACTTCACTTAAATGTTACTTAAATCCGATTCTTGTGAAGACTGAGAAATCATGGGATTGCAAAACTACGTTATTAAATATCTAAGGGGTTTTTTGTGCATTCTTAGTTTTGTCTTTTTTCTAGGACTAGGCTTACTGAGCTCTACAGAGTCTACAGACCTGAGTCAGCACAGCAATACAACATATTACACTATTATGGTGAAAAAAAAAAAAAAAAGATTTACAAAAGTTGAATGGAAGAATGAAAGCAGAAGAGAAGGAGAAATTTCGTTCCAAATTTTACCAATGACAATCCTGACACACATTGACAGCTGTGTTAGGCAGGCTAAATGGCAACACTCCCACAAGGTAGGGAGTAACTGCAACTTTGTTTTAGCCTTAGAGAGCCTAAATTCAAAACGGGAAGGTTGGTTTTAAGACCCCAGAGTCAATTTTGCTGTGCATTTTATGACCCTAGGTAGTTGGTTTTGTTCTACTGATCATTTTAGCTTCACAGGTTAAAAACAGGAGGACATCAGAAGGACAACTTCCTAAGCCTTCACAAAGTTAACCATCCTATCCTGTCCAATCAAGTGGTCATTAATGCCATTACACATTAATAAACAAATAAGGAAACTGCAGGGCTTTGTCCTCAACACATATGGAATCTATATCCCTTTCTACCACTCATACAATACAATCTCACATTGCCACTATTTCTCACATCTTCCCAGCTCCTAACCAATTCCTGCATTAACTTATGCCTTATTAATTCAGAAAAAAAATGAACAGTATACAGGATAATTACTAAAAGGCAATCCCACCACCCCAAGTAGCCATTAATTTATCTGATAGCTTCCAAATGTGCACTGGAACAACTGTCATTCAACTTCCAATGTTTTAAAAATTACTTTCAGAAACCCAGAAAATATTTTTAGACACTCAAAAACTTACAAAACTAGATCCCAAAAATGAACCTCAAAACCAAACTACCCAAGTATTTCTATTAGAACAAGATAAAGAACACGGTTGGTGGAAATACTGGAATAACAAAATCTCTCTTTTACAGCACTCCAGGTAATAATTTCACATTTTAGTATCACTGAAATTAAAAATTCAAGAGGAAAGGTAAGTTACTGTTTTACAATTCAAATCAAAACATCTTACTAAAAACATTTATTACTTTTTCTCAACTATCATTTTTTAAAGTCATGTATTCCAACAGCAGTTTCTAATCACCTGCATAATTTAATATTCCTCCTTGGAAAAAAAAAAAAGCATAGAGAGAAACTGAAAATTAACAGATAATTTCTGTTACATGCATAAACTAATCAAAGATGAAAGTCAAGGAAAGAATGAACAAGTTCGGAAACAAAAAGCAGGAAGTCTTACCTTGAAAAGCAGCTGCATTACGAGATATTAAAAATTTTAATGTAGCGCTTGAAGTTTGAAGCACTTGCTCCATATCTTGCTTTGCTGCAGCCTGGTATCTTTCTTCCATCTTCTTGGTACAGCATGTTGGATTTTTAGAAGCACAAACCTGGAGATCAACTCCTAGAGAAAGAGATATTTGCATTGATTACTACAAAACACAAGCATGTAATACACAAATACACAGAAAATATTTTTGGGTGGTTTTGGTTGGGTTTTTTGGTGGGTTTTTTTTTCACATAGGTATTGACACATAAAAGAAAGACCCAAAGCTTTATAGACATCTGGTCATGCTAAATAAGAAATAGAAGAGGATACTAACTAAAATTCTCTGGGAAGAGTACACTTACTACAGTTAATTAATGTCATATAAGATTATTTCCCTGACACTGTAATCTTATTCCAACTGTGAATATTCCTAACTAATGTTGGTAAAATACTTAACCTTTTATTTCCCTTTCACTAAACCTTTTAAATCTTTTTTTTTTTTTCCCCTATTTTTCTCTGATTAATCTTTCTAAGGTAGTATGAATATAGTTAGGGGGGAGGGAGGCCTTACACATTTTGGACCCTAAATATTCCATCAGTTATCTTATGTAAATTAGGTGTTTTAAATAACATATACCAGAAAGCTAAGAAAGAAAAGCTGAATAGGAACATCCTGGAAGAATGGTAAAATGTTTGAATTTATTATATCAAATTTATGCCCCTTTATCCGTTGAAGTAAATTTATGGAAGGGATTCCTGGCTCTGGAATTTCACTTCGGCTACATAGTGGGAAAAAAAGTGTTATTGTTTATATAGAGCAATCCCAATCTTGAAGCAGGAACCCACTGTGCCATATTTAGCCACTAGAAAAGTTCCATAAGATTCCTTAGAAATCACACTTAGAAAAGCATAAGATTAGAATGAAACAGGTAAATTATATGAACCATAAAAATAAAAGGAATTTGCCCAAGACACAGATGAACACTTGTACAGTACTCCACAGAAGGATTTTGATTCCCATGACCAATAAACAGATTTCCCTCAGTAATTACTAATAATACAGTCTCAGATTTGCTGAACATTTCTTTCTGGCATCGGTGGTTTCTATCTTCATAATTCCTGCTCCCCTCATCCAAAAGCAATTTTGGAAGGAAAATATATTTAAAACATCAGTATTAAATACTACAGAATTTCTCTTAATTTTTGAAGGGTTTTTTCTGCTTCAGGCTTTAGGTCATATGATGTAAGTTTTCAAGCAAAACTAATTCACTTAGTGAGAAGTGCTGCTCAGAAATCGATGTAATTCCATACTCACTAAAGTTTGACTCTATATACACAAGAACAGTTGTAAAAATATATGCCTTGAAACAAATCCATTTCACAGACATAAACAGCAGTAAATATCATTATGTTAAATGAAAAGCAGTAGATACTTTAAGAAATCTGACTGCCACACAGAATTTATGAATCTGAGACTGCCTTCATGGTAGCATGCAAATGTAAGAATGTAACCTCTGGATGTGAAAATGAACTAAGGCAAGTGATATCTCTCTAAATCTCTTTGAAGTGGTCTCCAGTAGCAGTTTAATAAAATTAAGTACACCTACAAGCCACAGTCCAGGAAGCTGAACACCTTCACTAGCACAAACGAAAGCTGAAACTCTGTTCTAATGCAGGCATAAACCACTGAACTTCTGAGAGTGTTAAGAAATCTTATTTCATAAGTGTTATACTATAGATATAATGTTTTTTTTTTCCTCATACAGCTTGGTGGTTTTGAATGCTATTTATCTTCATCATTTATTTAAAAATAGATTTTCCATGTTCTTCAGTGTGTACACTTTCACACTTTACAAACTAAGTAATTTCTCCTGGCTAGCTGCCTTTACAAATCTCTTGCCATGTGAAAAATATAGTTTCATCCTCTGACATTCCAATTCATTTGAGAAATTAAAATAAAGCTGCAAAATTAAGGTGGTCTATTAAATTACCTACATATTAGCTACTCTGGTATTTACGCTATGGATGCCAAAGAAAGTCTTTAGCATCAGAGTCAGCCTTTTACAAAGTTCCTTGCCTGAAAGCAAGATTAATAAGCATCTTACAATGATTTTTATTAGGAGTATTAAAAATACAGTTCACCAGTGGTCTACAACCTCAGAATCCATGTCACTGTCTATACACAACCTCCCTCTCCTCCACCTCCACTGCATATCCCTTGCTGCCCCAAGTCAGATTTCAAACCTTTGACCCCACTGACTCCAACCTCCCAGTCCACACCAGCTATCCAGAGTGCGGCTCCTCAGTGAGTCAAAAGAAAAAATTAGTGATGCATGACTCAGATGCAGAAATGTAAGGATTAAAGCTGTGTTAATACTACCTGTTCCAGGGGTGAGTTATGCTGCATGTATATGAAACACAACTTCAGGTAATTCTAATGCAAAACATGTCTAAGTTGACACTGTTTAATGAAATAAACCACTCCAAGTTTCTATTAATCCTTTTAAATCCTCTTGCTCGGAATTAGACAGATTTGCTGTTATACTGACTACTAATTAACCTAAATATTAGCTACAGTAAATAAGAACTTCAAAATAACACACTGTTAAAGCAGCAAGCAATAAACTGTACTAATATACCACCCACCTGCAAATAAATTAAAGGAACAATAAATAAGCCTACAGCAGTGTTTACTCACCATACCATAGAGGTTAATTCACAGATATGACATGCAGTTCTCTCAGTTTCTTTTTCTTTTTTTTTACTCTCAAAGAGTTTATCATACCACAAATATCACAGTACAAGACAAGCCAAGGTATAGTCTGCAGCATGCCTGAAGCAATAAACCTGACAAATGTCAAGAGAAAAAATGTTCATACTGATAGCAATATTCACAGCATTGCATTACAACAGCCATTTGTCCTATTTGGTTACTGAAAATTATCTTCAGCTGGTAACAAAACTAAAATCACTACTGTCGAAAAGAGGCAGGGAGCTATCTAGTCATGTAACTGACACTGCAAAGAGAGGAACCATTACTAAGTTGTTTAGACACATTTCAATACCATATCATTTTTAGATTTACCGTATTCGTTATTCCCCTGCATATGTTCTTTAGGTTCTTCTCTGGAAAGGAAAGATTTTATTTATGTTTGATTATTGAAAAAAAGATTTTTTTCTAATTACTTCTAATTATCTGTGTGCATGATTTCTCTTTATTAACCTTCAAACAAATCAGCAGAGACCTCATAACAGAAGTATTAGCCATAGATTCATAGAATCATAGAATAGTTAGGGTTGGAACAGACCTTAAGATCATCTAGTTCCAATCCCCCTGCCATGGGCAGGGATGCCTCACACCAAACCATGCCACCCAAGGCTCTGTCCAACCTGGCCTTGAACACTGCCATTGATGGAGCATTCATACAACCTGATCTATTAGTGTTTGTCTATTGGTCCCACACTACAAACCAAGCAATTTTACAATTCTTTGCAGTACCTATATTATCTTAAAACTTCACTTCTGCTGCTCCAGAAAAGTCTTTTATCTTCATAAAGTTTCCAGCCAGCATAACTTATGAAGAAAGAGTGCAGGGCAGGACAGAGGTCACTTGTGATACTACAGATTTAAGACAGAGGAATATTTTTTAATCCACATGCATGAATTCTGAGATGTCTGGTATACCATTATTAATACTGCTGCTCAAACTTCTATATGGTAACTAATACAGCCATTAATTTACATACAGCTGAATTGGGATTCTACAACGAAAATATCCTATCAAGAGAATATTTTTGACCTAAAAGATAGTCTCAAGAAATAAAAACTGAACTGCTAGGCACAAATTCACCATTTTATCAATCGTCTAATCAGACTAATATCTGAATTAAATTATGAACTCCTATGTTCCTGAAACCTCCAGGGCTATTATAAATCTTACTATAAAATAGGTGTTAAATTCATGTCTCACCTTGCCCAAAGCCTGTCTTTGTTAAGAAAAATGCTCAGCACCTACTTAAGAGACTGGCACAGAAGCTAACTCAGAACAACACTGAGCCTAGTTTTCCCTTAAAGCTGCATCAGGTTCATGGAGACAAGAACACCAAATTATTTCATTTCTAAATACCCAGAAGATAATCTACTGCTCCTATATTATTCTGAAGCAGTCTCTCACTCTTCCTGCAATGTACTCCTTTGGATTACCATTAGTGCTGAGATTCCTCATGATAGCTTCGGTTTCTTTTACCAGATGGGAGACATGCTTATATTGCTTCCAATTTCACAAAGCAGCCTGAGAACCCCAATCTTCATCTCATCTTCCTCTTTATTACATACTCTTAAAGTTTAATATTACTAACTACTCCCATTTTCTTTTTAACCTCAGAAAATTTTAAGTACAATGATACCGAATATGCTGAGGAAAATTAGAAGTAAAAAAGAGGCTTATAAAAGGTGGAAGCAAGGACAGGCAGCCTGGGAAGAAAACAGGGATGTTGCTCAGGAAGCTAGGGACCAGGTTAGGAAGGCTAAGGCCCACTTAGAATTAAACTTGGCTAGAGATGTTAAGCACAACAGGAAGGGATTCTAGAGGTATACAGACAGGCTAGGGACTACGTGGGCCCCCTCCAGAACCTATCAGGAGAACTGGCTACCCTGGATTTGGAAAAGGCTGAGGTTCTTAATGACTTCTTTGCCTTGGTTTTCACCGGCAAATGCTCTGACCACACCACCCAAGTACTGGAAGGCAGACTCAGCTACTGTGAGAATGAAGACCCTGGGCCCACTGTAGGAGAGGATCTGATTCAAGACTATCTTACAAACCTGAACGCATACAAGCCCATGGGACCTGATGAAATCCATCCGCAGGTCCTGAAGGAGCTGACAAATGAAGTTGCTAAGCCACTGTCCATTCTATTTGAAAACTCACGGCAGTCAGGTGAAATTCCTGACGGCTGGAAAAAGGGAAATATAACCCCCATTTTCAAGAAGAGGAAAATGGATGGCCCAGGGAACTACAGAGCAGTCAGCCTCACTTCTGTGCCTGGCAAAATCTTGGAGCAGATTCTCCTGGAAGGCATGCTGAGGCACATGAAGAACAACAAGGTGCTTGGTGACAGCCAGCATGGCTTCACTAAGGGGAAATCCTGCCTGACCAATCTGGTGGCTTTCTATGATGGGGCTACGGAACTGATGGAGAGGGGTAGAGCAGTTGACATCATCTACCTGGACTTGTGCAAAGTGTTTGACACTGTCCCACAAGATATCCTTGCCTCTAAGTTGGAGAGACATCAATTTGATAGGTGGACCACTTGGTGGACAAAGAACTGGCTGGATAGCTGCAAGCAAAGACTTCTGGTCAATGGCTCAATGTCCACTTGGAGACCACTAACAAGTAGTGTTCCTCATGGGTCGGTGTTGGGACCGGTCTTGTTCAACATATTTGTCAGTGACATGGACAGCGAGATTGAGTGTGCCTTCAGCAAGTTTGCCGATGACACCAAGCTGGATGGTGCGGGTTATACATTTGAGGGAAGGAATGCCATTCAGAGGGACCTTGACATGCTAGTGAGGTGGACTGATGATAACCTGATCAAGTTTAACCATGACAAGTGCGAAGTCCTACACCTGGGTGGGAGCAATCTCAGGCACAGCTACAGGTTGGGAAGAGAAGAGATTCAGAGCAGCCCTGCGGAGAAGGACTTGGGGGTGTTGGTCGATGAAAAAATGAACATGAGCCAGCAGTGTGCGCTTGCAGACCAGAAAGCCAACCTTATCTTGGGCTGCACCAAAAGGAGTGTGATCAGCAGGTCAAAGGAGGTGATCCTGCCCCTCTACTCTGCTCTCGTGAGACCTCACTTGGAGTATTGTGTGCAGTTCATAAAAACGACATGGAACTGTTGGAGCAAGTGCAGAGGAGGGCCACAAGGATGATCAGGGGACTGGAGCACTGGTCGTATGAAGATAGGATGAGAAAGTTGGGAATGTTCAGTCTGGAGAAGAGAAGACTGTGTGGAGACATCAGAGCAGCCTTCCAGTACCTCAAGGGGGCCCATGGGGATGCTGGGGAGGGACTTTTCATTAGGGACTGTAGTGATAGGACAAAGGATAATGGGTTCAAACTTCAACAGGGGAAGTTTAGATTGGATATGAGGAAGAAATTCTTTACTGTGAGGGTGGTGAGGCACTGGAATGGGTTGCCCAGGGAAGTTTTGAATGCTCCATCCCTGGTGGTGTTCAAGGCAGGGTTACACAGAGCCTTGGGTGGCATGGTTTTGTGTGAGGTGTCCCTTCCCATGGCAGGGCGGTTGGAACTAGATGATCTTAAGGTCCTTTCCAACCCTAACTATTCTATGATTCTATAAGAGCCAAACAAATCTGTCAGAGCAAAAAACAGAGCAGTAGTCTGAACTAGAATTAAATGACAAAGAGGAGGATAAATTAATATAAATTAATTTTACTAAGCATTGCCTACATTAGGACTTCCTTCTTCATAAGCAGTAAACATGATTACAAAGAAAACAGAACTATGCAATGTCACAGTGGAGACTCCTGCACTCCACTACGCTTTTCACAACTAGTCTAGAAAGGAGTCTTTCCTCGTTGTCTCACTCAGTACTTGTGATAAATTAACTCCTACAAACTTCAAGAATTTTCAAGACCTGCTCATGACAGCAGTATGATATTCCCATTTTGATGATATTATGTCTGTGAAGTTGATATTGTGTCTCTGAAGTTGAAATCTCCCATTAGGACAAGGGCTTTTGGTTGTGACATTTTTTAATTTTGCTCACAGAATTACTCACCAATGCTTATATCCTGGCTGGTTGGTGCACTCACTGTAACATCTCCTTTGCTTTCCAATCCCCTCCCTAATACTCTCCCAGAGGCTCTGAACCGCTTCATCACAATCAAACCTCTTCCTTAAGCATAGTGTGACACCTTTTCAATTCACACTACTCCAGTCAGTAGTACAGTGGACAAGAACTAAGATCTCCAATAAACTCTTATTACGCAGTCTGGATACCATTTACGAAATAAAAAAAAACAATTCCAAGAAGGTTACAAAAGGAAAACTCACAACTAGATAAATTTTTCTTCTCCTACATCACTATATTCTTACAGTTTTCTGATAAGTGATTTATTAGAAAGATATTATCCAATTTTGCAGATTATGGAAGTCCCCTCAAAACTACTACTCAATCTTCAAATTTCAACACAGCTTGTATATGAGCCCAAATATTAGCAGGAGAGGTACAACTCTTCCCAGTGAAGCATATAGCTGTAGTGGGTTTAAGGAGGGATTAATTTTGCTTTACAAAGTATTTAAAAACAGTAAAAAAACACCTCACTACCATGCATATAAGATGATCTAGCTTACCCTCCAAATCACAGCAGATAGTAACTACATGCAAATGTCCTCCTTCTGCTTGAAACTATAAATAAAACTTAGCAAAGTGTGATCAAGTTGCCTCAAACATCAGTAACATTGCTTTGCATATAGCATCATTTTAATCAATGGCATTATTGTATAATAAACCATAATTTCATGATCAGAAGTGTGAAGCTGAGCTGTCAAACCAAGCAAAAATTACAACTTGTGAGTACCATTCCTCATTCTACTACTGTCTTGACATGCGTTTCTTTCATAAGTGAAGAGCAGCTTCATTTCTGAGGAGCAATGATTCTTTTCCTACGAGGTTCAGAAAAGTAGATCTTGCACAAAACCATCATGTCTTTTTACCAGTAAGTACGACCTTTCAACTACTTTTTAGTTATTAATAAATAATATACACAGCATCTGCTCACATGTAGTTCCCTATGTATATAGGCATAGACATGAATAATACTTGTTTAGTATTAAAATGAAATAACCTAAGGATTAGCTTTATTGCCCAAACTGTGCCTAGTATTTTAAACAAATGTTAGGCACTACTTAGGTTTGAAAACTTCTGCAGTTTGCCTCTTGTACAGCAGCAGCAAATATGAAATTTTATCCAGGCTTATCATGGGTATTAGTATAGCTTCAAGATGACATTTAGACTTTTAGCAAATGTCGTGGTTTAAGCCCAGCTGGTAACACAGTACCATGCAGCCGCACGCTCACTCCCCCCTCCTTCCTCCCCCCGATCCCCAAGGGATGGGGAGGAGAATCAAAAGAATGTAACTTCCACGGGCTGAGATAAGAACAGTTTAGTAACTAAGGTATAACACAAATCAATACTGCTACCACCAATAAAAATAATGACAAGAGAAATACAAGGGAAAAGAATACAATTGCTCACCACCTACAACCAGCCCAACCAAGCAGTGCACCCCCACCCTTCTGGGTCTCTGCCCTCTGTTTTACATCCTGAGCATGACGTGCTGTGGTATAGAATACCTCTTTGGTCAGTTTGGGTCAGGTGTCCTGTCTCTGCCTCCTCCTGGCTTCCCCTCCTCCCTTGGCACAGCATGAGACTCAGAAAGTCCTTGGTCAGACTAAACATTACTGACCAGCAACTAAACCCATCAGTGTTACCAGTGCTTTTCCCAGGCTGAAAGTCAAAAACACAGCCCTTCACCAGCTACTTAGAAGGAGAAAAATGGCTGCTGCTGCTGAACCCAGGAGAGCAAAACTCTAAAATAATAATTAATATTTATTTATGGTTTCAGCTGACTCTTAAATATTCTTTTATTCCCTTGATTTTATTGTATCTTTTTTAAGCAGAATATTTTTAACATGGATATTGTTCCCAAACATAAGTGAACTTTGTTTCATACTTTAAGACTAACCATGTACACATAAAATACATTTTAGTGACCTACTGTTCCAGCACATTAAACGCAGCTGCTTTCAATGGTCAGGAAAAAAGTAACCAAACACAACATGCAAAGAACCTAACAGACTAAAAATTGAGAGGTTGCTCAAAATGCAGAATGGCTTTGTAGTTAGATGCTCCTTTACAAAGCTACAGAACAAGCAACAGCTTGCGGACAATGTTTCAGAAGAGGATATGCAAACCGGCAAGTCAAACAGGCCATTTCATTTCAGTACAGCCAATGTTAAAAAAAACCCATCAAAAATCCCCACTTATTTTCTGTGTTTTCACATGTAAAAATCTTCCTATCTTCCACAAGAACTGTTTTATCAATAACTAATTATTTTAAATACAGTGAGAAAATATTTTCTGCTCCAGTAAGGAATACTGGCTCTTTTCAGTACCAAATTCTGAAAGCCCTATGTTGCAATCTATCTTTAGACAAGATCACACAACAGCAAGAAGTGAACTAAGTCTGTAACAACTATAGGTTAACATAAACAGTTAAACATAGGAAAGGTTTTTACAACTGAAAACAATCTAGATGTGTGTAGAAAAGAAACTTCAGCAAGAAAAAAATGTAATTATTCTGAGGTACGGGTTTACCCATTTCCAGAAGACCTGGAAATGATTTCAAACTTTCATTCATGGTCTCAGCCACAGAAATCCGTATTTTCAATACCTTGAGATAAACAAGTGCTGACAGGATGAGAAAATTAATTGCCAGGAAGAGAAAATACCAGATGTGTGGTAAATTTCTGCCTGTCTACTTAGACAAATACTTCCATAAGATCAAATCCAGAGACTGGTATGTCCCAAAACAGACCTAGGATTGTCATAATAAACAGTCTCCTAAAAGCCAGCACTAAAATGCCATAGGGCCTGGATAAACAGGCAGTTTATTCAAAGAAGCAGTTTATTGCAAAATGGATTTGCAGCCTCTATCAGATGCTGAGCTCTTCTCATGCTTACCCTTTAATATCTGTTAACTCTTTTTTGTTACAAGCACCACTCCAGACTTAGCATTAATCGCCATCATTACTATTGCTGTGAAGTAATTCAACATTGCTAAGAGAGGTGGCAATCAGCCTCAAGCACACAGCCCTAACTGTCCACTCTTTTGAACTATCACCTCGCCTCTTTCTGCAGATCTCTTCAGAAGGCACCAGTATTTCTCAGCTGCACTTCTAGAGATGATGTATTCGACACATCTCTAGGACACCAGAGGCAACTCTGCTGTACAGATCTGGCTCCTTTCTAACACCCTCTAAGATCATCCTCCTACCAGCAGACCACTCCCAACAAGGTACAGGGATCCCTCCATAGAGCCACACTACAGCTCATGACAGAAAACGTGCTCAAGTTACAATATACTCGCTGCCTGCAAAAAGCCTTCCTATTTTTAAGACTGCTTGACTTGTGGGTGAAGGGAACCCTAAAAATCCATAATGCCTTGGCATTTCGAGAGCATTGTTTTGGATCTAGACAAAAAGCATGGGCAAAACCTGTCGAGTGAGGGCAGTCTGTCCCTTCTACAGGATACCAGCCAAGTTGGAGAGGGCCTTAAGCAAGGTGATCTTTATGACCCCTCCAACCCATTTTATGATTCATTGCTATGAGTAAGCAATGTAGACCTTCTATTCCACTCAATATGAGAAACAGGAGCTGCTCCCCTGTCCTCTATTTAGCAGTATGGATACTACCTTTCAAGTCATCCCAGCCAGATCAAATCCTAAGGCTACTGAGCACAGCTGACTTCCTAGAGGTATTGAAATACGCGAGATAGAGATGGGGAAGCTGCTATATAACTGATCCCATTTTTTGTTGGTTTTAATCTCAAACTGTTTTAAGAACTGTTTCACAGCGATCATTTTGGGGATCCAGAGGTGAAATACTACCTACATTCAGGAAGCAAGAGCGTACATTCACACACACAAGAAATTATGTCATAAGCAACAGTCCTTACAAAAACAGATGTGATCTAATGAGTAGCAGTAAATGATATGACAGAGCACTTTCACCTCTGCTTAAATCTTTTTCCAGAGATCAGTTAGAAAGCAGAATAATTAGAAGTGCCCCTGCACACACCAAATATATATATAAATATAAAAATTATTGATTTGACTTCAGATAGAATCAAAATCCAAATTACCTGAACGTAAACTGCAGTGGAAACCCACATTAGGATTCAAGCATGACTTTGAAGTTGTATCAAAATAATCTGCTCTGGATTTTAAACTGACTTCTACTGTTACTTTAAGATGAATTAACAAGAATATTTTAACATGGATTAACAAATAAGTATCACACACCAACTTAGTTTCTAGATTATCTCATCCTTCAAGCACAGTTTTTCTTACTCAGTTTTATACATAATAATTCTTTATAAAAAAGCCTCAAAATAAAACTTATATTAATCAGTTTTCATTTTTTTTATGCTTGTTCTCACAACCACACCCATGACATCCCAAAATTTGCTGAAAAGTAGCCTAGATTGATTTCTGAAAAACAAAACAAAACAAAAAACAAAAACCAAACAACTGCAGAGAACTGGAAAACTATCTCCAGAGCTTTTTTCCACTTAATCTGGAACTGTTTGATTATACACTTCCTGCAAATGTAACAGCTTTCAATAAGCCATGGAATTCAGCCTTTTGGTGCACAGAAGCATGTCACCTTGTTCACTGATGTGCCTACTGGAAGCCCTTTGTCAGGAAGGCAAAAGCTCTCATCTAATCCGTCTGAAAAATGAGCTGATGAAATCAGCTAAAAACTCTATTTTTACTAGCATATACAGGGTAAAAAGGTAGAATTCTTCAAGGAAGTTGCTTAAGTTACAATTCCAGAAATTTAGCATAGGAAACATATACATATAAAAAGAAGTGTTTTGCAGACAACAATTTTTTTAACAATCTAATTCATATAAATGCACAAATATATTAAAAAAAAAAAAAAAAAAAAAGGCTAAATCAAACCTTTGAGGCTTTTTCATGTTTAATTCATGTTTTGGCTAATTTTTGATTCTCCTCACAATAAAAAAGGGTCTTCTAGGATTTTAACTTATTGAGGCTTTCCTGTACAATCCCACCACTACACTTGTAGCACAGAACCAGATAGGAAAAAAGAACAAAAAAACAAATCAACAAAAAAACCCCAAGTATTTTTGCAACTAACATTTAAAATCAGTATAAAATTGATACATATTTCAATATAGCATGTGATGGATACCATCACAAATCAGTGCTACAAAAGACAGCACAGTTAGTCAAGTTTCTTCATTGCTGGGGGGCTCACAATACAAATCTTGGTTTGACAAAGATACCAATTTATCTTGGTTATTAGTTGCCTATTTCAACACCGTGACATCTTGCATCATGTCAATGGTAACAAAATCTCAAGATCCCACTCATGCAAATATCTGGCTTTTTACCATATAATGACAGCAGTATATTGGCTTCTTTAAAGATACATTAACCACATACAATAGCTGCAAAACTAGTTATATGAAACAATGTATAGTATTTTCAGCTAGCATGTATTCAAAGTACAGACACACGGCAGTCCCAAAATAAAAGAGAATTACAATTTGTAAGATTTATCAGCCTAAGGCTGCTTAGTTTTTATTACCTCTACGGAAGGGAAAAAAGACATTTGTCAATGCTAGTCTTTTGTTCTAACATGAACAATGGAAACAAGGCAAATATAAGCCAGCTTCTTCCCCATAATTTTACTGACTGTACAGACTGTAGAGACTATAGCCTTCCACTGTATACAAATCCATTCACCAGCTAACATTCCCACTCCTTTTCAGCTAGCAATCATTTTCCACATAAAAGGTATGGTTCAGCTTAAGACATTTAAAGGAAGGTGTCCTTATACTATCTAGGTCTAAGGTACCACTTAAATAAAGAAGTGTAAGCAACACAGTAGAGGCAAAGGACCTACAGAGCTCACTCTGAAGTCAGCAACTAACATTTAATAGCTGAGCAGCTCCCAGATGCCACTGGCTTCCCTGACCATGCAATGCAGTTGCCCACAGGGAACATCTGAGATGACAGTTATCCTACCCCTTGCTCATTGCCTCTCCAGAAAGATGTGAGTCCCCCAGAGGTAGCAAATCTGCTGGCCCCATGAGGATATTCCAGAAATTCTACGGAAACTCAAATGGTCCCAGATGCCTAAATTTAAGCAAACAAATTAAACCTTACAAAGGTAGCTTTGACACCTACAGAAAGTGTGTGTGTGATACAAATACATTAGGTGTTCCTAAATGTCATCAGAAAAAAAAGTTAAAACACATTTTACTTCTTGCCTCAAAAGATCAGTAGCAAAAGCGGCATTTTTTTCTTCTTCGTGTTATGTTTCCAGCCTATAATACCTTTAATCACACCTAAACCTCCTAAAAGACTCATTTAATCCATATTTTCTTGCCATCTCCAATTCTGCACAGATTCTACTGTTCACAATTATTTGTTCCGTGTACCTCTGAGATCAAAGCTGTTCAGAGTGAGAACTCTGACGCTCTCCTTGAGGGCTGGTGTTTTCCAGGCTGCCCACATCAATGCAATTTATTCAGGGAGAGAAAGGCTGCTGACCACACGGCTGCACCGCACCTCCTAGTGACTACTGCTTTCAGGGGCAGCAGCTGAGAAAGGAATTCCTTTATTACTTTTATAATTCAAAATGGGGTTTTGCTTCAGGAACAGGAAATACAGAAAAGTCAAAAGAAAAAAATGAGTGGTGTTATAAAAATATTACAGAAAAGGAAATCAAAGAGCAGGGCAAAAGAGACATACATGAGGTACCACAGTTCCTTTCCCTTGAAGCAACGGATTTCCTCCCTATTCCCAGTACACAAGTGAACATATTCTATTAAAATAAATGACGACGGCGCAGAAAGTGTAATAGTTATGCCAGACTACAGAATGAGAAGAGCACAGATACACTGATGGCATTTCATTCATAACAATGTTACTGACACAAATAACCAGCTCAAAAGATTTAAATCACTTAGACTCAGATTTCACTTTCCAGACACCTTCATTTGCACAGTACCTATCTAATCAGGCTTCCCAGTTAAAGTGTTGATTTCTTTTTAGTGAAGACAACAATAAAAACTTTAGCTGAGGACAATGTAAGTAGACAATGCATGCTGTCAAATGTGCTGACAACCTAAATACAGCACTTTGATTTGTAAACTGCACACAGCAACTATTATCTGTTATGTTTAAAACTAAAGTCATAGAATCATAGAATCATAGAACAGTTAGGGTTGGAAAGGACCTTAAGATCATCTAGTTCCAACCCCCCTGGCATGGGCAGGGACACCTCACACAAGGCTGTATTTTGTAGTGATTCCTTTTGAAATAATCATAGTATGCCTCAGCTCAACTTTCAGTTATGAGAAACTACACAGATTATGTTAAAAAAAAAAAAAGAAGGGTATTGATATTTCAATGAGGGGGACGGTAATTCAGAATCTGTTGCATTGAGAAGTCATTTTCAGTCAGGAAACCATTGACTTAATTCTCTTGTCATCTAAACATGCACACACTTTACAAATAAATGTGCAATGTGCAAAAAAAAAAAAAAAAAAAAAAAAAAGATATTCCAAGCCTGCATGGCTGACCATGAAAACGTCTCATTTTAATTTTGTGATCAGCACCACTGAAATCAGCTGTTCTCAAGAGACTGGCAACACACCCCAAATCTAACAAGGTGCATCTTCCTACACACGTGCTCAATGTCATTTGGTAACAGCTAAAAAAAAAATTAAAAAAAAAAAAGTTTTATTGTTGATTTAAAGGCGAGGACGTAAGCAAATTGCCATTAAGACATTAATTTCCCTGGCATTTTATTCACTTCGAACGACAAGCAGACATCTAACAGAGAAAATGCGCGGATCCACAGCTTGCATCGGCGTAAATCGCTCTCATTTCATGCAACAGTAACTCCAACAGGCATAGGCGCATACCACTGGCTCTTCCCTTCCTTCAGGGTTTGCACTGGCGCACGGACGCAGTATCTATACCTGAATGTGGACATCTGAAAGGCAGGTGACACGTCGCCACCCCCCAGCCGAAGCCGCACAGCACGGAGCAGGGCACCGGGGAGAGACTTAGGCAGGTGTCGGGCTCCCCACGTTTCGCAGAGCCCACACCCCACAGCAGCCTTTTCTCTCCTGAGTAAGGAGCCGGGCGCTCCCCGAGGCTCCGCCAGGACGCTTCTCGCCGCCACCCATTAACCACCCCCGCAGTCCCAAGTTCAAAGCCACCGCCCCGCGCCCGAGCTGCGCATCCTCGGGAGAGCGGAGCTGCAGCCGCGGCACCCCCTGCTCCACCACTCCCTGCGCCCTCCGCCCTGCGCAAGTTGTCGCTCACCTGCCCGAGGGGACTCCGGGATGCCCCGGAGGGGGCCGAGCTGCTGCAGCTGGAAAACTTTCCGGACGGCCCCGCAGCTCTCCAGCGGCACCGCGGCCCCCAGAGCGGCGGCGGCCAGGAGCAGGAAGCCGAGGCTGAGGACGCCGAGGCTGATGCTCTTCCCCCCCATCGCACGGGGGCCGTCTCAGGGAGCGCAGCAGAAGAGTCACTGCCGAGCCGCCGCCGTCCACTAACCCCTCGCCCGCACTCTCTCCCGGCCCGGCCCCTGCCTGCTGCCCTCTCGGAGAGGAGGGCCGCCCCGGGGCGAAAAGGGGCGGGGGACAGCAGCGATGAAGCGCTGCCCACCGCCGGTGTCGCGGCGGCTCCACGCAGCCCCGCCGGGCTCGGGGGCGGGCACAGCCGGGGCGGTCCGGGTGCGGGGAGGGAACAGCCGCAGAGAGAGGACGGTATGTAAGCGGTAACCCCCCCCCCCCCCCCAAAGCAAGAGAAAAGAGACTTAAAGTAAGTCTTAGTGCTATTACGAACTGTTTGCAATAGGTTTGCGAGGTGGCAGCAATACAATTAGTCTGACTTCAAACGATAAACTTCTGCTTTTCTGACAAAAGACTCAAAGAATGAAGATACCTTCAAGACATCTTCGAAAGTTAGTTTTCTTAGGCAGAAGTGACAATGGATGGGTTTACAAAACCCTCTCATGCCTAGCAGCCGAAGTCCAGTGCCACCTGAAAGAGCAGCCAGGCAGCAGCTTGGACCCATTCTCTTTTACACCGCTTTCTTGGTGCCAGAGCTAAGAACCCATGCACAATTTTAAATATCACACCTCACCCTTTACAGCTGGAAATTGTTCCTAGTCTGTCTTGAAGCTGCTGGTGGTCATTCAGCCCTTTGCAGCGTTAGTCCATCCCAGCTTTCACTTTAAAATAAATCTGCAGCAGCAATTTCAACACAAGCCTGAAAACAGTTCTGAGTGTGATATATCCTATGCACCCATTTAAATACAAGTGACAAACTGACACTTCAGTTATTAAAACTTGCGCTAGAGATCAACCATTTCACTGCTGAGCAAAGCAATAAAGGAATGGCATTACATTAACATTACCCAGTATACAGAGTTCTTAAGAAGCAGAGAAGACAAGTTATTTCCCTTGTTTGAATCATCTATGCTCCTGGACTTCGCAATGTCCTTCTGTCAGCAAGTTTGTACATTACATGAAATATCCTTTAATAAAGTTTTTCTACTGTTCTTATACTGTTGATGCATAAAGAGTGAACACAAATGACAGCTTACAATCTTCTAGCTAAAGCAAACTACACTTTAGTCACCTCATGAGGAAAAAGCAAAACAGAACAGCAAGTCCCACTTGAAAAGAAAAAGATTTCGTTAATTTAAAAAATAATTAAAAAGTCAATGTCATGTGTGGTTCGCTGCTTAAGTAGGCAGCAAACCTCTCATCAGTCAGTAAAACACTGCTTTAAACAGAACACTTTTAAATATTGAAAAACACCTCCGGGGAAAATCAAGCATGGGACCCAGAGAATACAGACAGGATCTTATCAACCTGAAGATGGCAAGGGAAATTCTGCAAATCTCAACCTCAACACCTAGTACAAGACATGCAGCAATCACAATAAACATATGAAAATTAAATTTTAGATGGGGATAAACTCTTGCATGTTAGTAAAGACATGCAATTATTCATACTTTAAAAAAATAAATACAATAAAAAAGTAAGTTTTTCATCTATCTCAAAACTGTACAAAAGTTTGCCAACAGACAGATGATGCTGGGAAACCTCTTTAATTTGAATCATCACATCATCTCATCTTCCACTAATGGCAATTCAGAGAAACCTCTACCCTCATGTTCTACAGACTAAGGGAAGAGGGAGCCTTTTGGTAAGAAACAGAACATTTTAACTAGCTCTTTCAAGGTGAGGAAGAGTCTAGTTTAGTGCAAATGGGGGGGGCTTTTGTTTGTTTGCTGAGGTAGCCGGGGGGTTAGTTTGTGGATTTTTTTTATTTTTTTTTTTTTAACTTTAGCACAGGGACTGCAGAAGGAAAAAAAATTGGCTTTATCGTGGCATTGAATTCGATTTTCTTGGTTTATGCTTTCAAGCATCACTGATTTTTGCGTTAAAATGTATATTATAGCTAACAAGTTTCATGAATCAGATATTCTGGAAAAGCTTATGACATATTTGCAATCATATGCAGAAGAAAGGGATGTCTCTCATTTGAACATTAGAATATATATACATGAACTTTAGGACAGAACATTAACATTGGCTTCAGACTCGGCTCTTTTCTTGACCAAAGCCTTAACATGTGCCCTTGGTGGATATTAGTAAATATCCAGCTGTCAGCAGATGACTTAATAATGCTTCCACAAAGCCTGACTTTGATCATCTTCTTAATCATCATGACCAATACCACTGTATTACCTGAAATACTGGCACATGCCTCCCAATCACATCAAGCTAAACCTAAACTTTCTATTATTTTTGGCACATAGCAACAAGTTTCCTGCTCATGTACATAGATGACATTCTCCTTTGGACTGCCATCTTGTGCCTAGTGGCTGTGCCATCTTCCCTGTTTGTATCCTTTCAGAGAACTCCTACAAAAATAACCCTTCCTGATCTGTTGCGTTGATCACATCCGCTTTTCTTGCATTCTTTGTTGTGTTAAACTCAAGTTCCTTGGCTTTGACTGCATATCACAGAATCATAAAAAAGTTAGGGTTGGAAAGGACCTTAAGATCATCAAGTTCCAACTCCCCTGCCATGGGCAGGGACAGCTCACACTAAACCATGTCACCCAAGACTCTGTCCAACCTGGCCCAGAACACTGCCAGGGGTGGAGCATTCACAACTTCCTTGGGCAACCTGTTCCAGTACCTCACCACCCTCACAGTAAAGCAGCACCTCTTCCTTCTATCTAACCTAAAATTCCCCTGTTTAAGTCTGAACCTGTTAGTTAACCCCATGTCCTATCAGGTTGGTCAAGCTTAATTTCTCCTTTATAAATCCATGCTGACTACTCTGAATCATCT
>JANRGW010038725.1:0-14423 GCA_024733675.1 Psilopsiagon aymara | reverse complement strand
CTCGCCCTGTCACTCGTCCGCCAGCCCGCCACCTGAATCACGAGGGAAGCGGCGGCCGAGCATCCTCCCCACCCCCGGCGCCCTCCGTCCCGCTCCAGCCGCCCGCTCTCGCACCTCCGCCCCTGCACCGCCGCTCCGCGCCACGGACGGGGGGCTGCTCTTCGCCAGCAGAAACTTTGCACCCCTGGGTCGTGGCGGGGACCGTGGGGTAAGTAAGTGGCTGCATTCCGAGACCTCGCGGTTGGGCGGGCGAGGCTTCAGCCCCGGCTTTGCGGGGCAACCAGGGGACAGGGGCACCTCACGCCTCGGAGTGCCTGTCGGGGCTCCCCTCCCCGGCTGTTTCGGCGGCGACGGGACCGCAGCCGTGCAGGGGGCGCCGAGCTCCTTCCACCCGGGCGCCGGTGGCGCTCCGTAGCTCCCGCAAAGCGAAAGCCCCGGAGGTGCCGGTGTCCCCGAGCGGGTGATGCCCCGGGTGCTGCACGGCTGGACCCAGGGCTCACACCGGGGAGGCGGAGGGCTTTGCCGGGGCACCTTGGCCCCATCTGGCCTCACCCATCCTTTCCGCTGATGCTCCGAAAGACCTTTCAGAGGGAAAGCCCGATGAATAAAGTTTCACGTTGCTTCTTTGGAGCCCCGAGGGCACTCGCTTGGCCTTACCCGGGGTGGGTTTGCTTTGGAGTCAGGCAGTGCATCCCCCCAAAGCTTCCCTTCTCAGTGGCTTGTAACTTCAGAGTTACAAATTCTTGTTGTGTTTCAGTTTGACGTACCCAAGGAGGAAAAATCAGCAAGGGAAGGGCGACGTGTATGTACGGGCTCTCGTGCTTTTCCCTGACTTCGCGTTACTTTCTGTAGTAAACAAGAGTTTTGTCCCTCTTCGGGGGAAGCTGTAGTTTTATGTCTTTATTGAAGAATAACGTAAATAGCATAAAACCAAGTTATAATACATAAGAAACTTTTTCTTCCCTGAAGATGGGCACAAATCATGTTTGTTTGTCGTTTAGTG
Source organism: Psilopsiagon aymara (assembly GCA_024733675.1). Taxonomy (NCBI): domain Eukaryota; kingdom Metazoa; phylum Chordata; class Aves; order Psittaciformes; family Psittacidae; genus Psilopsiagon; species Psilopsiagon aymara. Next base: position 13,420 of record JANRGW010038725.1, on the reverse strand, counting down.
AATGTCTAGGAGATAGACTCTTAAGACCAAAAGAAAAAAAGGAGGTAAGAATAAAAGGAGGTAAAAGAAAAAGAAGCAAACCTCACCAGAAAACCCCAAGAATATGCTTGGCGTTTTTTTGGTAGTTGAAGTTTTCAAAAAGACAACCGGGGCTGGCTTTAAATAAAGCTGAATGATCTGGTTGGGCTCAGAAGTGGTCTGTTGAGAAGAATGTTGATGCACATATGTTTGCAGTAGATAAAATAAAACAGTGCTCCTTTATGAGCCGTAGAGAGTGTTACTATCCAGGGCTAAGACTAAGTCGCTGTGTTTAAGTGAGAGACTTATACAACTGACAAGATCAAATTCACTGCGAGACACCTGGTTAATTTGCAACCAAGAGCAAGAATTTGTTTCCTTGAAAAACAAAGTACCTAATGCCATAGATATTAAGATCCAAAGCCACCAGATCAGGTTTTGACAGTAACTTTAGCACTGTTGCTTTGGCCGGCACCCCTACCCAAGCAAGGGCTGAGGCAGTGTTCACTTTTCATGGCTGCATCCACCGCATCTCCGCATCTGTGTATATATTTGTGACAACATATTTCTTTCCATAGTTGACCATAAAAGTGTGTTTGGGTGTTCTCTGATCTCAAGGAGAGACCTGGGTTTCCAGGGGCTGCATTGGGCTTATGTGTAAACACCTGCAGCCCTCCTTTAGCTCTGGAAGCACAAAGCTCCACAGTCCACAGGGTAAAGGTGTACTGAGGGGGGACTGTTTTGGTGAAGAGCGGGAGGGAGCAGACGTTGGTAGATGGAAAAGCCAGGTTGCTGTTGTCTCGGGAATTTTATTCCAAACAAGCCGTAGAAGAGGGTAGTTCGTTATTACTTCAACTTCTCATCTATTCTGATTTCTGCCCAGGAATCGTAAGGAGGAAATGCATTGCTAGGCCCTGTTTGCAGTGCAGATGCTTATGAAAACCAGCCGCACAATCTAATATTGATTCATCATTTTCAGTGTGCAAACAGCCTTCAACTCCACCATGGGGGATTTACTAGTCAGAAGTGATTTTTGCATTTTGATTTGTCTAAAAATATAGAAAAGACACTGTTTTATCAGGAACTGCCTGTGTGTAGCTGAACTTGGCACATCTTTTGCCGTCATGTTGTAAAGGGGTTCGCTTTAAGCCAAGACCCCACTAAATATGGGGGCTCTACTGTTGAATAACCAAACTCTGGTGCCAAACCTTTCCTTAATAGTCCTGGTAATTACTGCTGACTCATGCTGACATGTGAGTTTAATTAGCCCCAACTGGAATGTAAAGGATGTGGGAGTGTCTCTTTGTGCCCAGAGACAGCTAGGACAAAGCAGATTTTGGAGGAAAATTTAAGGAATTGCCAAGTTTGGGTAGGAAGTGTCAGCCACGGCTCTTTTTTTCCTTTTTTTTTCAGTAATGTTTGAATATCCAATAAAGTTGATTCTCAGGAAGGGGATGAATTTGGATAACATGAGCTTGTCTTCACTATGGAATAACTGGAGTCCTAACTCAGACATTGCTTCTAATTTGACTCATGTCCACACACATACAAACTCGTTGCTGAAGAGTGGTGATGTTTTCAATTTGAGTTGGCTTACCCATGAGGAATAAGCTGTAGCTCAGATAACCACAATTCATCAACTGCTAACACAATCTGCCTGAACGGCACAAGTGGGATTTTGCTCAACTCTGGCTGCTCCCACTTGAACCAGGGTTACCTGGAGAGCCAGCGGTGCCTGCCCGCTTCCCTGCTATGGGCAGACCAAAGGCACCATCTATTCTGCCATGAGGCAAGCAATGGGGTGTTTGTAAAAGTGAATGTTCTCACACAATTCCTGTCTAACTGCGTGCTTATGACAGCTTGCTGGTGGTGGTCACTGTTACCACACAGCCGTGGCAAGCAGGACAGGAGGACTTGGCAGCGGAGCAGTACTCACTGATGCTCAGACTGGGGCACAGCTGCAATAAGATGTGAAAAGCAAAGAATGATGTCTAACCCAGAAATTTGCTTCCTGCCAGCTACCAGCTGGTACAAGAAGGTCAGTCATATGTCAGAAGTATATGCTAATACATATATATAAATAAATCCAGCCATACTTGTTTAGTAGAAGCAAGAGCTGCTGCCTTGAGAGAAATAATTTCGTTGCTGGCCCTCTATGCAAATCGCTACTAGGAAATGCAGACTCGGATTTCTACAAACATTTTGAGGTCAAAGCAAAGGAGGAAGGCACAAGAGCAAATATGCAGTCTGAAGTGTACCAAGTGGATGCTTTTTTTAAGAGGAAGCAGGCTCTTGGGTCTGCCTAAAGAAAGAAAGTTTCAAGGTACTTTGCAAGGAATTTGAGTCAGAGTTAGGGACCAGATGAACATCCTGAGACGGAAATGCTTTAGGAGTATGCCTCTGTCGGTCCAGAGCTCCCACAGAGCTGTTGACAGTACTTTTGGATTTAGTTCAATTTACCTTCAGAGTGATGATCTTTGAGGTTTCTAAAGCAGTTGTGGCTGCGTTGTGCTGTTGTCAGCTTAACAAACACACCATGGGTAACTGCAGAATTTGAATGGATGGACTGGCAGGATTGCACAGGTGGGGTGAACAAAACGATACCAACATAATGCCAACTAAATGCACCCCAAGTATTTATGGCCCCCCGAGGCCACTAGTACCAGTGTGTAATACAACCATTTCAGTGTAGACAAGGTAGGATCTGTTCATGTGAGTGCAACCCGCAATCACAGTCAGGCAGCTACAATTGCAAGAAACCCAGTGTATCTCTTTAAGCTTTGTTTGTGAGACCTTATGCTGGTTCTTATCCTTTCTCTCTGACAAGTGCCTTCTGGTGTTCAACAGCAGGCCAAGTGTAGGATGAGGACGTAAAATCGTGTGAGATGGCAGATTTTAGCAGCCCGTGTCAGTGGAATGCCTTTAATCTGAGTGCCTGTGAGGGAAGCATTTAGGCTGCATCCAGGAACTTGTTGCAGGATGAGTTTGCTTTGGGCTGGCCCATACTGTCTGCAGTTTTGAATCAAGGCTGCATCTGTGGACAGTGAATAAATAATTTGCTTGATGCAGTCTATTAAGCTGAGGCTGCAAAACATGTTGTCTGCCACTGTGTCATTGACCCTTCCTGTTACTGCAGTGGTGCCTGGTGCACCAAAGCTATTGCTCTGTATTCAAGAGCAATATCCATGCATGCATATTACAGATTTATTCCTTAAACTGTATTTGCATTGATGCTGAACGGTGGGCATTTCAGTAGGTTTAGCTTGCTGAAAACATGTGCTGACATCAATTCAAATTTTGTCACCCATTAAGGACTGTAAAAATCCACCACTAGTGGATTCCTCCCTCTTCTGTAACACTGGAGCTGAGACAGAGTGAAGACGAATATGTGGCAGTTTGGGGGTCAATTGTCTTGCTTTCTTGGGAACTGTTTGTTGCATTTGGTGCTACACTGATCTCCTGGGAGTCATGATGTCGAGTAGCCTCTCAACGTTCTTCCTTTATTGAAACTCCAAATATTATGCTCTCACCTCACAATCAGGGCAGCATTGTCTGGAAAGGGGGCTATTTGCCTCCGTGTCTTTCACCGGGATTTGTTTCTCCGAAATGTGTTTTCCTGATGTCTGAGAACTCCTAGTGCATTTGTCAGATTGAGTCTTCCTCTCCTTGCCCTCAGATGAGGAAACCTTCCTCAAACACAGTGTTTTTTTTCTCATTTCAGGCCATTTCTAGACAAGTAAAATTTGCTGAGGTTGTTCTGGGGGTGCTAGAGATTTCGAGTGGTATATTGAAAAGGCTATCATGCAGGTTGATACCCCACAGGGGTCTGTCAGAGCTGTTCCTTATTTCCTGAATGGCTCGTATGATGAGTTAGATAGAGCATGTGGGCATTCAGCCTGCAGAGGTCACCAAGCTGAAACAGGTTTCAGGCACCCTGGAAGACGAGAGTGAGATTCAGAGTGATTTTGACAGTCACAATCTCCAGAAAACCAAGCAGGATGTGAGTCTGTAAGGTTCTGTGCAAAGGTTTATCTTCAGTCAGCAATAAATCATGTACTCAAGTACAGCACGGGGAACGGCTGACTGGGCGACAAGAGCTAAGGAGAAAAGGATGTGGAAATTTGGTGGATCACAAACTAAACATGAGTCAGTAACATTGCATTGTTGTGAAAATGGTGTGTAAAAATGGGAGTGTAAAAATAGGAGTGTTTTTCCTAAGATCCACAAAGAATCTTTTTTGTCCTACTCAGAACCAGGTAGGTTCTTAGCTGGAGTATTGCCTCCAGCTAAGCAGATAAAAAAGCTCTCCACTACGCAGCAATCGGGGAGATTCCCACAGATTTTCAATCTGTGAAGAATTCCTCTTTACTGTTTTTCAGGAGTGGATGAGAATCAGTAAATGTCAAACCAGCTGCTTTATTACTGTCAGGTGGCTTTAGACGGTAGCAAACGCTTCATGACAAATTATAATGTGGTAGAATGTATCCATAAAATGGTTGCTTTTTTTATCTTAGAAACATGCAAAAAATTCTGGACATTTTGAAGGCAAGAGGGGAAATTTCCCCCATCTCTGACCCTAATTATATGCAGTGAAATACTTGCAGTCATTACTTGTTCATGAAAATCGAATTTAATTAATTTTTAAAAATCTAAAAAGATACGATAAAAAAGAAAATGAGCGCATAAAAATACTACTGCTTGGGTTCTTTATGAGAATAAATTGCAATATATTGATTACTTTAGGCTAGTAACAGATATAAATAGTATTAGACGGCAGAGTTGTACTGCAGACAACTTGCAAATGCATTTAAACATATTTTTTCCTCTGGAGATATGTCTCTAAAACAGTGGAAAATATTTACAATAGAAACAGCCAAAGATTGTCAAATAACGAACAAAGAAAATATGTCAGATATCTCAGAAACAGAATGGAAATCTTTATGTTATACTCCTTAGAAGGAGAAATTTGTGTTCCTGGAGAGGAAATCGTATACTCACACATCCATAGTTAAGGACCTGCAGTAAATTTGAGTACGTATCCAAACCAAGGTGCTGGAGTAGAGCCTTGTCAGTGTAGCTGACAAACCTCGCCAGCCTTTCAACCAGTATAACTTGTTTAGCTACATTTATAATCTTAAAGATAATAGCAACAGCAGGTTTTAGTTTTACTTTTGTCTTCAGGTTCTGTATCAGAAAGAACGGAAGCTGTTTTCATCCTGATTTTCATGTACGTCATTAATCTGAAGACTTGCAAGAGCTGAGCAAAACCTTGACAACTCACATGTCAGCCTGGATCTTGGGGTGCGTTTCTCAGCTGTGACCTGCTGCTTTCAAATGCTTGTGTTTCTTACACTAGTAGCAAAAACATTTTGAAGAGTGAATTGCAGTGATAACAATAATAACAATGTCGGTTTAAGCATCAAACTAACATAAATTGCTCAGTTCTGGGAGAAAGCATTTCGTATTCCATTTCAGTTTTCCCTGCATTCACATTTTCCATCTCAAGTTTCGAGAAAAACAAACACCTCCTTTTTCCTTGTTTGGTTTTGTTTTCTTTTCCTCTGTGGATCTTCAGATATGTAAGCTCTGTTCAACCTGTTACGGGGCTCTTGGCATTTCATTATTTGTTTCCCATTTTCTTCCACTGAATGACTGAAGAGGAGGAACATAGAAACAGCAAAGCCAGGAAGAGTGGGATTGCATCTTCCCAGGAAGCTGATGTTATATGTAGGTTTATAAGTATTTTTTTCTCCCTGCTGTTCTACTCCTACACACACACATTTTGTAATAACTTTTATAATGATCAAAATGCCAATCCCCATTTTGCTGGCCTTAGATCCAGCCCTCTTCTGCTTCTTTTCTGGAGAAAATGCTGTGCTGTGTCCTCCTGGTGTCACAGAGGCTCCTCTGAAGCTGTGTCTCTGAGCCAGAGGCAGACACTTCTTTCTCTTCCCATGCTGTCCCTCATGATACAGAAATACATGAATATACGATGTCTATATGAAATATATATGTATAAAAAAGACATACAAAACGTATGAGCTGTCACATATTTTGACTCCTATTCTGCACCAGAGTGCAACTAAAACCTTTTGAGAAGCCTTTTGTAGAAATGAAGAGAGGAACTGGGGAAATGAGACTGCAGTTATGGTGTATGGCAGGCTTTTCTGAAAGACTTAGAACTGGATCTTGGCCTGCCCACAGAAGGGGATCACCAGCTTACTGGCTGCTGTGGAGAGTCTCCCTGATTTTGATAAGTGAAACTTTCCTGATAAAAACTCAATTTAAATTAGTTCCATTTTGGCTTTACGGTAAAAAACTAGTGCTCCTAGTGTTCCTAGGAACATCAATTCCTAGGAACACTAGGTTCCTAGTGTTTATTTCTTTCTCATCTGTTCAATCCTCTAATCTATCTGTAGCCTCCCTTTTTTTAAGTCAGAGTTTCTCATCATGCTGTTTACATTTGCTCCAAAATTGTACCACACTTCTAGTTTGGACTGGTGGATGCAGGATGATAGAGAGTCTTGTCAAAGATCGTTCTTCTAGTATTTCAAAGAGAACCTCAAGCCCCAGGCAATCAAAGTCTGGTGAAATGATAAGCAGGGTACTAAAACATAGGTGCATGTGAGAGTGACACCAGTACTGCTAATGAACTTACAAGAGGGTTTGGAGGACAAGCACAGCTTCATAGTGCAGAGCTGCATTTGCAGCCTGTGGCTAGTACTGCAATTCAAAGAGACACATATATTTCACCCCATCATGGTGGTGTGTAGGTGATGAAATATGTACTGCCTTATTGTGGTGGAACAGGGGAGTGGGAATGAGGATAAAACAACCCAAAAAGCAGCCAGTGCAGGGCCATCTCTGTCTAGTGAAAAAAGTGACACAACCCGTTCAAAGTGATACTGTTGCTCTGTTTTTTATGTAAGGGCATTTATCCCTCATACATGTGGAGTTGTGCAGGCAACCTAATGAACTGGACAAACTTGATGAGCTTACTAGCAGCCTTATCATGGCAGCACAAAGCTAGGTCTGGGCAGAACCTATCTGAAAAGTTATATATACACTTGGTAAATATACCTGAGTTGTTAGCTTATACTGAGCTCTGTGTTGGCAGAATAAAGCTGCTTCCAAAACCTGAATTAGCTATAGGTTGAAGATGGATGAACTAAGGCCCTACTGCACTGTACATTTGTAGCAGAAATATTTCATTGACTTATGTTACTGGTTTTAGTCAAATTTGCTGTGGAAATGATGCTTATGCTTCTGCAGCATCTGCTTTTCACTCTCTAGAAGTTACTTTGTTTTACCTGTTAGTCCAGTTCCAGCAAACATAACAGAGGGACATAGATCTCAAAGATATCATGTTCCTGAGAGTTTAAAGGTGAAACATGCTGCATTAATATCCTTACTAAGGGCAAGATTGCAATGCAAGATTGTCTTGTTAATCATCAAATAATCCATATGCTTCAGACAACATCCTAAATGCTCCAGCGGTAACAAAGCTTTCCATCACTGCTCACACCTTACTATGGGTAGTCTAGCTGCTGTGGTAGACCCATATTATAGAACCATAAAATCAGACAGTTGGAAAAGACCATTAAGATCATCAAATCCAACCGTACCTCCAGCACTGCCAAGTTCATCACTATACTATTCTGCTCAGGCAGTCTGCGATGAAGACAATAGAAGATGAAAGTCAAGCCTGGTAGAAAGAGATGCCACTAATTATAAAGTACTGTACAGACATACTCCCAATCTGATTTTTTAGTGGTTTTATATGTACTGTGGTCCTTATCCTTCCTGAAGTGACACTGTGTACATCGTAGAAGTCCTAAAACCAGCTGAATTCTTAAAACATCACTTAAAAAACCCTCTTGTGTCTAAACCTTTTTAAAAGGTTAGCTATTTACATCCTTAAAGCTCAGAAAAGTCTCCTTGAACTTAATTTCAGGCTTTCTTATATAAACAAATAAAGAAAGGAGAGCTGGTGAAGTAACTTAGTCCCCAAATGAACTTGTTTGTGAGGGAAGAATAACGATCGAAACTTTTGTTCAGCTAAACGTTCCTGCATGCAGGAACCCTGTAACAAAGGTCTGCCGTGTTTCAGTCAAGCACTTGCAAATTAGGAAACTAGAGTGTTCAAGATGAAATGCGGATTCCTCACCTATGTGCACAGGCACTAAACTTAATCTCATACTAAAAATAGGAATTGCACAGTTTGGTTTTATTATCTTTATTCACCTCGTAGTCCCAGATCTGCTCAAATCCCATGCACACACAACACTATTAATTTTGTTGCAGGCTATTCTGTGATAATTGTGACTCTAATATCTAAGATATATTAAACCATCGCTAAATTAATCTTTATTATAGTGCTGAGACATATGGTCTTATTAGTAGAGATAGATGTGAAAGATGTATTCTCATTTACTCAATGCCAAGCATTCAGGGGGTGATTCTTCAGAAGTCGCAGCCTTTGCTGTATGTTCATATTGAGTGCAGTCCTGGGTACCTTCAGCTGAGGCACTGGGTGCTCACCATCTTCAGAAATCAGATCAAGGCTGCCAGAAAAAGAGAGTTGATGCCTCTGATGTTGCTGCTGTACTTGTGTTCCGTGCACCACACAGCCCTCATTCCTACAGCCCCAGCACAGCCCAGATTCTTTTCTTAAGCTCTCTGAGTGAGACAGGGGTCTGGCTCCGTGTGCTCAGACTTCTTCCTGTAACAAAAGCAGAGAAAGCAAAGGAGCCCTCAGGAGACTTGGGCAGGAGACCGCAGCAGGGAGGTGCAGGCCACCTAATTTCAGGCAAAAATCCTGAATTTAAGGTGGTCATTTTGGAGTAAAAAAAGAAAAAAGGGAAAAAAAGCAGTGCTCTGCAGCAGTCCCTTTCCAGGGTGTTATGAAGCACCGTGTCTGCCTGCAGATCTTAGGGATGCTGAGACTCAGGACTACAAGCAGCCTGCTTCTGTCCCCTGTCTCTTCTCAGTCTGACCCCCAGACTGCCCCGTGGCTGACTCCTCATTCCCGTGCCTTATATGTGGAGTCCCTTGTTTCTGGGCGGCCGCGGCTGGAGCAGGGAGAGCACACCAGGATGGGGAGGAATAGTGAGAGGGAAAGTCTGGCGCTGCCTTTGCTGCTCGGAGGGGAGGCACGTAAAGCGCATGGGGATGCGTATGTATAGTGCAGATGCCTGTAGGAGGAATGAAGGTGATGACGTGTGCTCAGCTCAGGCAGAACTTATGGGTAACTGTCAGACTACAAGTCTCACAAGCACACATGCAAACTGTGTTTTATTCAGAAGCTCTAAACATAGCCAAATTTGTACATATTTTCTTTAAAGGAAATTAGTGAGATTTTATATATGCCGTGTCAGACAACCTTAGCTGTGTTGTAAGCCCAGTGTGTGATTCCCAGTACTTGCAGAACACCCTCTGTAAGCCAAGCATTATATACCCTTTTGTTAGTCAGTTAGCATTTCTAACAGCTCTTTGTGAATTAACCTTCTTCCTTTTCACTGGAGAGAAGATTGAGGTAAAGAAACAAGGCAAGAGCCGCTGTGAACTTGTTTCTATGTTGTGTATAGCATTGGACCATCAGACATCCTTAACAAGTAATTCACCACACACATCTAAGACTTTCCATAAGAAAAAAAATTTCAGTAATAGAGAGTCCTCTACAGTCCTGAGTAAGTTGTTTCAATAGTTATTCTCATTTATTTGTAATTTGAATTTGATTTGCCTCAAATTCTGCAAATTGGATCTTGCTGGAATTAGCTTGACCTCTATCACGAAATGTTTGTTTCTTGCATAATGTAGTTACTTATTGTGAGGAAGTTCTCTGTTGCTGTTCTTCATGATAACCCAAACATTCTGAGCTCCTGGACTGTGACTACGGGCCTCCTTTTCTCAACCTTCAATCATTTTTGTGACTCTCTGCGCCAATTTTGGTTTTGTATTTTTCAGAAGTGGGGCTGGTTTAGCTGGAAACAGTACTGCGTGTTATTTGCAAAGATAACACAAATAACCAAAGTCATTATCGTAGTTTCTCCTAAAACGGAATTGTTCATCAGAAGCAAAGCATTTGGCAGAAATGTGCTAATCACAATCAGTTCAGTGACAGCAGGCAGGTAGATTTCTATTCTATTGATTAGCTGTCATGAGTGAAAGTATTTCCCCAGTTACTACTTGCAAGATAGAAACACACAATCCTACTGAAAGCCAGGCTGTGCTCCAGCAGCATCTCCCCTTCTTGTTTTTCTGGTGAAGCCGTGTTGTGGCTCTGCGGTGCCGTCGGGATGAGAACACAACTTCCTTATTCCCAGGCTGCCTCTTCGAAACTTGTGCCGCTTCGAAGCTGTGGTCTGCAACAGCCCTTTTATGTAGTTCAGGCACTGAATGCATGGTATGTGATCACATTCGGGCAGGAAATGATTCATAAAATGCAATGAAAGCAGAGATCACTGGATAGTGTAATCTGACCTCCTATAGCACCAAAGCTACCAAATTCTTTCTTCTGAGTATGCCTGCATTCAGCCCAACTGCTTGCGATTAATGTAAGCACAACTTCTGTTAGGGTGAAGTGTATGTTGACGAAAGATATCCAACAGCGATTTCAAGACAACAGGATCCATTAAATCCTTCGTAGCTTGCCCCAGTGTTTGAATGTTCACAATGTTACAAACTAATACCTTCTTTCTTATTTGCATGTATCTGGCTTCAGCTTCACTTTCTAAGTGCTTGCCACATTTCAGATTAAAATAATTCAGCACCCGTGTCTTCCCCTTTACTGAAGTGCTTTCCTACATGGAAGTACTTCACTGTATTCAAGCCATCTAATTCTTTTTTCTATGCAAGGCAGTTTGTTCAGCCTGCAAGTATTTCTTTTAGCTTCTTTCCTCACCCTTCCCAATTTCTAACATAATTTGAAAAACACTTACATAGGAACTGTACACTCTGTTCCAGCGTCAGGCTCATCCTACCTGTTAGCAGTGGTAAAATCACTTCACTTGGGTCAGCAACTGCATGAGCTGCCTTTGCAGCAGCTCCTCCCGCAGTGTTCAGGGTATGGATTGTGTTAATTTTTCCCTTTGATGCTTAATTCCTTTCAAGAATCACTGGCATTTCAGGATGCAGTGCGTATTCAGTAGAAATGACTTGCATCCCCTGTTCTGAGATGTCTGTTTGCATTTGGCTGCACTAAAGTCCATTGTGGAGAACCAGAAAGGGCCTTCCAGGCACTCCAGAGTGCTCCATTTTTTTACTTCTTCAGCACTATTTACCACCCTTCTAAATTTTTGTAACTATGCAAATATTATCACCAATGTCTTTGTATCGAGCCCTGAAGCCTGTAAGACCTTTATAAACACCTTTCTACTCAGCAGTGTGGTTTCTCTGTGGTCGCTCTATTTTATTTGATTATTATAAATCTGTGACTAATTCTTTATTTACAGAAACTCTGCACTGAAATACTTCATTGTGGAGTTTAAAAATCAGTATGTTGTGCTGCTAGGTTAAAGGATTCTCTAATACAAGTGAATTATTTTATCAGCTAGGGGTGATATCTTCCCAGTGAACTAGTTTCGCTCCGAGGAGGATGATATTCCCTAGAATTCTGTTATGTCATTTCTCTTTCTTATGAGCTTTCTGGTAGTTTGCTTGGGATGGATGTCAGTCTTGCCATCCGGTGGTTAGCTGGATCGTTATGTTTCCCTTTTCTGAAGATTGTCGTATAGCAGCTGTCTTTCAGTCCTTTGGATTTCCCCAGTGTTCAGGGATTCATTATGACTTAATGGCAGCAGAGATTAAAAGCATCTGACATAAGTAAATGATCATGGCCCACATCTGCCCTTTCCCAGCAGTTCTGTTCCTTTCAGCTCCAGCTCTCCTCTTGCTGAAGATCCTCAAGCTTGTATGGCCTCTCTCCTGCTGCTTTAGGGGTGGAAGGTTGCTGCTTTGGGTTCACCTTCAGCCTTCAAACACGTGAGGACTCTCAAGTGTTGCAGAGGGAAAGAGAAAGGAAAGAGCACAATTGGTCTGAGCAGCTGAGTGTGGTTCCCCCAGCTTCCTGTTTCTCATTCACAGATGAGGCTGGTGGGCTGGTAAGCCCACAGCCTCCTGCAGTGGTGGAGATGAGCTGTTTTGTTCCAGCAGAGCAGAGCAGGGATCACTGCTCTCAGCAGACATCAGAAGAGGGCACAGTCCAGGCGGGACCACGCAGATAGGCTCTTCTTCAGCTTTTAAACAAAATGTTTTCTTAGTCTGTGGTTTTCTGCAGCTCAACAACTTCATGTGCTTTTTTCAGCTGTATTTTTAGGACCATTAACCATGAGCTTTCTGACTTTGTCATTATTCCTGTGCATTCATTCTCGAACTCATTTTATCTGCTTGCCACTATTGGCAGTAGTGGTAGCAGCAGAAGCACCTCTTGGCTGTATGCATACCTAGGACAGTGGTGTTCAGTGGCTGAGGCAGTGCTTCATACGATGTTGCTGTGGTAACCCCTTGTCCTAATTCTGTAGAAAGTTCCTGCAGAAAGCCTAAAGAGTGCATGGTTTATTCTCTTTTTGATGCAAGTGCAGGATTCTCCTTTTCAGAGACTAGAAATAAATGGGTTGAACACAGTCACCTTTTACTCAGTTCTAACATACAGCCATCTCCATCTTGGACTCATTTTGTTCATAAAAAGCATATTATCTTTTTCTCTTCAGTGCTGCAACTTGTGAATTTTCCTTTGGGCCTTTATCTTTCTTAACCAGCAGTTTACACTTCGTAAATTCTAGATCATATTGTTTGCTATTTATTTCCTGGTTTTCAGTTGTTTGAATACTGAAGTCTTTTTATTTATTTCTATTCACTGTCATATATTCATCAGCTGAACCAGAATGGGTTTAAAACCGAAGTGGTCCTTTTTGGAAAACAGATGAACTCTTAACTTTCAGTTTTCAGTTGAATTATGCCATCCAAGTCTTTCTCCCCCTTCTAATTTTGCTCTTGAAAGCCAGAGAAGGGAAGTCTAGCATGTGACACTGTTTTGAAATATGAACTATGAGTCATACATTCGTATTATGGACGGAAAGGACTCAGAACACGAAAGTATTACAATACTGTATTCGGTTTGCGTGGCAGAGGCTTTGTTGGGGGGGCTACAGGGGTGGCTTCTGTGAGAAGCTGTTAGAAGCTTCTCTCCGACAGAGCCAATGCCAGTTGGTTCCAGGATGTAAACACCACTGGCCAAGGCCAAATGCATCAGCAACAGTGGTAGTGACTGACTCTGGAATAATATAGTTAGAAAAGGGGAAAAAACTGCAAAGGAATCTGAAGCCAGAGAGAGGAGTGAGGGCATGTGAGCAACAGCCCTGCAGACACCCAGGTCAGTGCAGGGCAGGAGGTGATCCAAGTG
>JANRGW010038723.1:57390-81636 GCA_024733675.1 Psilopsiagon aymara | reverse complement strand
TGCCGGGCGGAGCGCGGGCGGCCGGCGGGCTGTCTGAGCCGCTGGTGCCCGGCGCCCAGCGGGGACGCCATGGGTTGGCTGCCGGCGCAGGGCCGTCTGGCGGCGGGGCTGCTGGTGAACCTGGCCGCCTCCATCTGCATCGTGTTCCTGAACAAGTGGCTGTACGTGCGGCTGGGCTTCCCCAACCTCAGCCTCACCCTGGTGCACTTCGCCATCACCTGGCTCGGCCTTTACCTGTGCCAAGCGCTCGGCGCCTTCTCCCCTAAGAGCCTACAGCCCTCGCAGGTGCTGCCTTTGGCCCTCAGCTTCTGCGGCTTCGTCGTCTTCACCAACCTCTCCCTGCAGAGCAACACCATCGGTACTTACCAGCTGGCCAAGGCCATGACCACGCCGGTCATCGTGGTCATACAGACCTTGGCTTACGGCAAGACCTTCCCTCTCCGTATCAAGCTCACCTTGGTGAGGAAGCGGCTGGGGAGAGGGGAATGGCTGCCCTCAGGCGTCACCTCAGGGCGGGCGGGCGGCGCCTGAGGCAATGGCTCCAACCCCGCCTGTCCCCGTCTCCACAGGTCCCCATCACGCTGGGCGTCTTCCTCAACTCCTACTACGACGTGAAGTTCAACGTCCTCGGGATGGCGTTCGCCACCATGGGCGTCCTGGTGACCTCCCTCTACCAAGTGGTGGGTAATGGCGGGAAGGAGAGGTGGGAGCGTTGTGGTGGGTGGTCTTCGAGGTGATGCCCCTTTGGGTTAGATCGCGTTTGAACGGTGGGTTGCCATATAGGAACCCCCCCCAAACTCCTTTATATACATATATATAAAAATACTAATTTTTAATTAAGTAATTTGTACTATTTTAAGGTAAATTCCTCAAGGTCTTGCTAGTCCTCGCTGCTAAAATTGGGGTGTCATCTTCAGTGTGGTCATGAGTATATTTTCAAGGGATGAAAATGGCTTTATCAGTAAAACTTTGTTTTTTCTAGAGAGGACAGGTTTTCTCCTTGCTGAAGCCAGTGCCTTGTGTCTGAGCCTTTCCCTAGAAAGAGCATTTACCACTCCTGTTTATGCTATGTTTTTTTCCCCTCATCTATTTGCATTTTACTAGCATCCTTCCTCAATTTTGACTATACACGATCTAAGATGGATTTGTAGAGGGTGTATTAATATACATGCACAGTATAACCTTTCTGGCTGGTTATGGCTGCAAAATAGGTATGTCTAAGGACTGCCTTAGCCCTTTCCACTGAAACATCATACTAAAGCTCAACATCACCTTATTATAAGCTATGACTCTGTCTCCTGTCATCTTGATGTGATGCTCATCATGAATTTAAACATTAATTTCTTTGTAGCAGGTGTATTTTGCTCCAAGAACAGTCATGCTCTTTGACCTGAAGCGTGCAAGATGATAAATAATGGTCGCTTGTCCTGTTTAGGGGCAGAAGGAGGAGAGAGATGATGCATAATAACTTTAAGTGATAGGTTGTGTGCTGGATGAACGAGAGTACCTGTGTGAAATTATTCTGTGTTTTGAGGTTTTTTTTTAACTTAGCAAGCTGATATGCTGGAATCCATGTTACCAATTAATGTGAGTTATGGAGTATTAAACGTTCTTCAGTGCAATACAAAAATACATTTTTTTGGCTTGTACCATCCATCTTCACAGATAACCTTGTATCTCTTAAAGCATGCTACATTGAAAATCCAAGTTATAGTCAATATTGAAATGAAATCCAGTAAATTTGGAACACACTGGTAAAAGACAGAAAAATTTTTACTGGTTTTGTTAGCTTGTACATGGAGAAAAAAGAGAAGAAAGGGGCAAAAGCTGATCTCTACTTAGGCAAAGGTGAGTAGCTCCATCATAGACAGGATCTGGAATTTGTCTTGAGCTGGTCTTTTTTTCCCAGTTCTGCTACTTTTTTTGTTCTTCCTTAAGAATAACACTTTCTCACATGGCTTTTGTGCTTGCAAGAGACAAAGACATGGGCCTCCAGTTAGGCAAAGGCAGAAGATGATGGTCAATAACCTCTTCATGTAGTATTGCCCCCATGAGACACCTTCTGTGTTAGTAGCCAGTTTGCTTTTGCTCGAGTTTACAATTGATGATGTTGTTTTGTTTTTTTCCCTTGTGTGTAACAGCTTTCTCTTTTGGTTTCAGTGGGTAGGAGCTAAGCAGCATGAGTTGCAGGTAAACTCTATGCAGTTGCTGTACTATCAGGCACCAATGTCCTCAGCTATGTTGTTGTTCATCATACCCTTCTTCGAGCCAGTCTTTGGCGAAGGGGGAATATTTGGGCCCTGGACACTTTCTGCTGTGGTAAGGCTTTTACTGACTTTATTTAAATATAAATAGTCATCACTAATGTAGCTAAATTTGGCAGTCAGATCTGTTTGGTTTTGTACAGTCATTGACTATGATGAGATGAGAGGAGCATGTGAAAGAATAAAAACATCCTTGTCTCCACCCCACTTCCTCCCAGAGGAGTCTGTCTGACAATGAATTTACCTCCTTATTCTTGTTTCTGTTTAGAGGGCATCTGAGCAACAGGAAAATCTGACAAAATCCGGAAGCTTCCCTTAGTGTATTAAATTAAAACTATGTAAGTGCCCCAGTTTCAGCTCTTACTGTCCACTCAGAAAAGAAATGAGCATGCTCACTTTGACACTCTCAACTCCTCTTGTGTGGAAGGATGCCAGTGTTGGTTGTTCTATAGGATTGCTGGTTTATTTTCACCAAGGTGACTGGTTTCTCTCTATCCTTCTGTCCAGAAAAGAGCCAATGGCACATACGTACCACTGCTGATTGTGCTGCTCAGTGATGGGTCCTTTCTTGTAGCGCTGTGGTTTATGAATGGGATAGCAAGTATTCACAGGGATAAAATTGGATGGTTTTAATAATAGCTTTTAGCATGACCATAGGTAAAACCTTGTCTGAAAGGCAAATCCTATGACCTCTGTGTGTATGAGTAGCCAGACTTTTGAAATCATTCTTCAAGTGATTTCTAAATTGCTGAGAGTGAAGGAAAAAAGGCTTCTGGTTCTATAAGGATATATTTATGGACATCATACCCTGAGCTACTTATACATATCACCAGTGACTGTACTGATCTGAAGTTGATCCTATTTTTGTTCTCCATATGTTTTCCTTTCCTGATACTTTGCATCTAAAAGTAAAGGAAACTAAATAAATAACCTGGAATGTACCTACAAATGGCCAGAAGAGTGTCAGATTACTGACCGTGTCTGTTAATCCACAGATAATGGTACTGCTGTCCGGAGTAATAGCCTTTATGGTAAACTTATCCATTTACTGGATCATTGGAAATACGTCACCTGTCACGTATCCTTTGTGCCATTAGTTGTTTCTCCTGTTCCCAGATGAATTATGTTAGCATTCATTTGAGCTGGTTTACTGTGAGAAGAGTGGTCACCTGCTTCTTTTATCTTAAATGGTGAAGCTGGGAAAGCATGTTCACTTTTCAGTGTATTTCATTTCTCTGTATAGATAATGGTGGTTAACTTACATGACCTTCGTGCCTACAAAGAATATTCTCCCATACTTTGACTCCCTTGAGGAAGTGCTGGCATGTCGGTTGTCATGTACAGTGGGCAGAAGGCCTTAGGTGGAGGGTAATTCTCAGAGTTGCAGAGCCACAGTAAAGTGGCATGAGTTGAAGTCAAGGTGACATACCATTGCTTGCTGTGGATGTAGTTAGTGACATTCCCAAGCATTTGTTTTTGTAAAAAACACTACTGCTATTTGCTGTTATCCTTAACAGATGTCTAGGTATAACATGTTTGGACATTTCAAGTTCTGCATCACCCTCCTGGGAGGGTGCCTCTTATTTAAGGATCCACTCTCTGTTAATCAAGGCCTTGGGATTCTGTGCACGTTATTGGGCATTTTAGCTTACACCCACTTCAAGCTCAGTGAGCAGGAAAGCAGTAAGAGTAAATTGGCTCAGCGTCCATAAAGCAAGGGCTTCTGGCGCTTGATAATGTTGTGAAGGAAGACAAGTATTTAAATATGCATTGATTCCAGAATGCAGAAAAGATGCCTTGTTTGTGTGGATCTGTGGTTTTAGTTTAACCAGCAGGATCATTGTTCTGTAACAAACTCAAAGTGAATTCTGTAAAATGCTGGGGTTTGGCACCTCGGTCTGTCCTGTCATTTTCATTCAATTAAAATGGTAAAAGAGAAAAAGGCACACTTGAAATTGCTGTGGAAATTGTACTGAGCTAATTATATTTTTTGCATACCAAATGAGATCATGACGTCTACAGTTATAATACAGAGGGAGAAAAAGAAAAGGAATCCTGTCTTTGTGATCATGCCAGTATTGCTGTTGTGAAGAGACTTGGAGGTGCTTTTATGCAGATGTTCTGGTATGTAGCAATGCTTCCTCCTTTTTGTCTGGTGAGTGATGAAGAGGAAACAGACTTTGTTCAGTAGGTCTAAAAAGGGCCGCCAAGCTCATTCCTGTTCCTTGTATGCTTTCTTATCTATGCTTGGCTTGAACACATTGATAGATTTTGGCTGAGGAAACTAGATAAAATTACAGGTGGAGAGAGACCAGAAGAGACATTGTAAAACTTGAAGCCACAGGTCAACCTACAGAAAAGTAGGAAATTGGATCTAAACAGTTCATCTTAGATTTTTTTTCCTCTGGTCTGTTAGGACAGTAATGAAGTCATTCATGTTCTAGCTAATTCTGTCACTGCTTTTCAGTTTTTTCTGTGCCAAACCCAGGGCTTTACATGAGCTCTTGTAAATGCTCGTGAGCTTAATAAACTCCCTGATTTTATGGGAATAATCAAACATTTTGCAGCTCTTGCAAGCAGACACCCATGCTAAATGTGATTCTTGGAGAATGGTCATGCCATCTGCAGTGGACATGAGGGCTGCCCAGTGCTCTCTGCCTTCAGCCCAGCTCACTGCTGCACCTTCCCCAGGAGTTACATGGACCTGTAAGTCCAAGTTCTGCAGCTTGGCCTGTTGTCCTTGTTCCAGAGGCACCAGCAGTGTATCAGAGTAAGTGAAGAGTGTGAGGTGGGACCTGCTACTGCTCTAATTCTGGAATGCCTTGAAAATTATTTTGTGACAGTATCAAGCACTGATTTTGACAAGGGGGAAGGAGGAAGTTGAGTGCTGTTCTATTTAAAAAAAGAAAAAATAACAGCTTTCAGTAAATCTGGTGAGAACATACGTTCACCAGATTTGCAGGGTTAGAATTTATTTGCAGCATCTTACATTTTGAGGTTCATTTTATCTTCATCTACCTCTAGCAGATTTAAAGAGGGGAATTTTGTGACCAAAAGCAGGTATTTTAAGTTTTTCAGCCACCGACAGAAATGACATTAGGTTCCTCTAAGCTTTTTACAATAAAGGTAACAAGTCTTTGTGTAGGAAAGAATGCAGGTCTTCTCAAGCCTATAAATTATTCTGTTACAGAGTTCTTGACTTAAGAAAAAGTTCTTTCTCTGTGTAACCTAAGTTTATACTGTAATACTTTGTCATTTCAGAGTTAGAAATACCTGAATTTCATCCAGAATACCATCTTTACCTACTCTGTCTTGGACATTGTACTGGTCCAAGGTTAATTTTTTGTATATGTTTTTATAAATCTATATCCTTAGTTTAAATGGAGTACTGAAAGATGTGTTCACAAAGCCAATCTCTGGATGCATATCCTTCAGTACATACACTGAAAAAAGCCATTTGCATTATTTTGTGCTGTGCACAAGTTCTTCTAAAATGTAGATAGACCACAGAGACTTACAGTTAGCAAACAACTGAATTAGAAGCCTGTGTGACAACAGTACTTGAGATGAGAGTGATGTAAATGCTGTAGAGTGATGTAAAGTGATGTAGAAAGTGTTAGAATGAACAAAGCAATCGTGTCTGAAAATACAAAAGAATCCTTAAAGAGGGGAGCAGAGCTGCAAGAGAAAGTTATCAGTGTCATTATGCATTATAAATGCAGTCTGTTGCTGGAGTGTGTAAGTTGTGGAGGTCACTCAAGTGACGTGATTTTTTTCATACGTTCAAGGAGTCTCCTTTGAGATTTACCTGTTGTATCTAACAAATAAAGTATCTTCAACTTTGTCATATGGTTCCAAATATGAAATCCACGAGGCATGTGTAATTGTGGGATGAATAGATCTTTGTATGTATTGATTCTTTGGATACCATGTGTTGGGGGGGGAATAAATTTTTCACTCACTTGGCTGATATGTGCTTATTTCAGGGGAAAACAGTTGTTCTTGACATTTTTGACCTGTGCTTGAATTGCATATGCCTTGTGGGGGGTCTGTGTATGTATATAAGACAAAGTGGTGCTACTTGGATTTCTGTATAAGTATTTCAATGAGTTTGCATGTTTTGGGGCTGAACATACGCACTAATGAGGGAATTTTTAAATCTTTGAGGTACAATTGAAGTCTCATAAAAATTACTGATAACTTGCCTGGTCGGAAACTTGCTCGTTCTAGTTTTTGGTACATCGTTTTAATAGGTTTAACTGCTAATTAATTATGTGTGCTTCACTCAGTTTTGGCTTTCCTGGAAGAAAAATCAAGAGACTTGTCAGCTTTAACAATATGTAGTCATCACCCTGTTTGTGCCATGCTGTCCAAACCCTGGTGTTTACTTTCTGCTTTTCATTTTACTTCATAGTCCACATATGACTAAGCAGTGGTAACAAGATGGACCTTGGTCTTTTTCTGCCATTGAATGCTTTGCTTCTTATATTATCATGATTTACTTTAGAAGCTGCCATCAATGTCATTCCAGTGGAAAAGCTGGCAGAGATACCAGCATGACATTTAAAAATGAGAGCAGATGATTCTGATTAAAATATGAATGACAGGTGGTAAGTTATCTATGCTATCCTTGTCCCTGAAAACACTTTAGAACAACACACACAAGGTTTTCTCACTTTTCCCAAAGGAATAAGAAGTATGCCTTCACTTACAAGATAACCCTTTTCAAAGCTGTGTTACCTTTAACTTTGGTAACTCAGCAGATTCTGCATCTGGTTTTGTAGGACTTGCTACGTTCTTGCAGGCTTTGGGGGCACAGTGCCAGAGAAGTTTTCCTGTTCATGGGTGAGCAGCTTCTCTCAGTCTTGAGGCTGAAGGAGAGTGGTTTGCTGCTGTTAAGTGTATGAAAAGGAGGTTTGTCTTGCAGAAGTATACCTTCAAGACAAAGCTGCAATTCAGCAGGAATGTACCCTCTCTCTGCCTCATTTTGTGAAGTGAATACCCAGTGGTGGCCCTGGGCTAAAAGCAGTATTAATGCCTGTTTGGGATACCCATCATTTTTGCTAAACCTTTTAAAAATTATGAGTGATAGCCAATGCTGGTGAAGTATTAAGATGAAAACCACTCATTTTTGTAATGTCTTGTGTAACAGGAGCTTCAGAAGTGTTTTATAACGTTTTGTAGCACAGCTAATCCATGTCTAGCTTGTCACATCATTTGCAAAATCTATCAAAAAGTAATGATGGATTTCATAACTGGCTGTATATATTGATGCGGTTTTGCTGCAGAAAAGGGGTTGCTCTTGAGCAATACTGTGCTACCAAACGCTGGCATACTGTTAATGTATTAGGAGTGATTTAGAAACCCCTAGACTGAAAGTTACCTACATGTTTAGGAAAGGAAAAAGAATGCTCCCTCTGATAGGCAAGAGAGCTTTTTATCTTCTTGCTTTTAACAACAAACAGGAGGCTGGCAGTTGAATGGAATTCAGAGAGCAGGCCTTAGCGTCCCTCAAATGGCCTTTCATAAAAAGGTTTTTCTCCTAGATGACTGTTTTGCTCCCAGTTTTGGATTTGGTGTTTTCCCTGGATTTTAACAGTAGCAGAGTTTGGACTGTGGACTTACAGGTCTTGCTTGTGTTATGGAGTTTTTTCTCTTAAAATGTTACGTTGGCCTTTCACAACTCAACTTCCCTGATAAATGAGAAAACAAAATAGAATGTTGAGTAAATGAAAGGCAGGGTGCATATATAGTGAAGATATGCTTTATTTTGCACAATTTAATTCTTCTAACTGTAAAGATGCAGCTCTGTTTCTCTGCTGTTCTAATCATGTAGATGCACAAAAGCACCATCTTTCTGCTCCATACAAATCCACTTTCTTCCTGCTGGTGCCCTCTCTGATCACAGTTTCAGCCTTCCGTTTGACAGCTCAGTTGCTGCAAAGATGATTGGTATGTCAGCTGCAGAAGGTTAAGAACATGAAGTGAAAAACTTATCAGCAGGAGCTGATATAATCTTGGGTAATGAGAAATCCTATTCTAAGATGCAGACATCTTACCAAAACAACCTGTACTAAGCGGGGAGAGGTGTGGGTTTATCTCCAGGCAAGTATTGCAAAGAATTCAAGAGCTGAATTGTATGGATTCTTGGAGTGTTGCAGTAGTTGACAAATTTAGTTCAGTTTTTAAAAATACAAAAACTTGAAATATAAATGCCATGCAAAAAAAAAATCAATAGCTGGATTCAGAGAGCATAAAACCTTTGCCAGACTAGTCCCACAGCTATGGTTAACCTTCCTAAAAGAAGGCAGCTGCTGTTCTACTTCTCCTTTGCCCAGTGATGCTGGGCTTAGTGAAGAGGGCTTGTGTTCACAAAGACTGGTCTGCTTTTTTTCAACTCTGTCAGTTGGTCCAATGAAAACATATCCCCCACTCCCTGCAGACCTTCTCTCACTGAACTTACTGTTCATGCTTTCATCCAACTGACTTGGATTGTGCTCCCATCTTCTTCCAGTAGCTGAAAGGTCTGATGGACCTCGGCGCAGAACATACTCCATCACCTCCTGTAACTGCAAGTGTGCAGTCAGCCCTGCTGCCCAGGATCCAACCCAGCCCAAAGGACCGTACTTACAATTAAGAACTAAAGAAGGAAATGTGATACCTTGTCATTATTTTAGTTGCAAGGCAGTTACTAATCCTTTCAAATTTTAGCCTGGCATTTCCTTTTAGTAGGGGCAAAGCAAGCTCTCTTTCCTATTTCAGTTGGCCCTTTCTGTGTTAAGTATGATTATGCTATATTTTATGGAATTCTGGAATTGAGCCAGAAATTGTATCACTGCTCACGAATACACTGATATCATGCGGTGTTGCATTTTTTTTTTACCTGGGGACCCTTGACTGCTTTCCTTCCAATACAGACAGAAAATAACTGTGTAAAGTACAGGAGTCAGGTGAACTGGAATTAAGATGTAATTTGGCAGCTGAGGAGCTGCATGTGCCCTTTCAGCTGCACTAGCTCACTATCTAGTAGGCACAATTTTCCATTTCTTTGGAATGGAAATGCAGGAACAGACATGGAGAGACTAAACATAATGTAATGCAAGTCAATTACATATTTAGAAGCAAGCAGTAGGGGTGATCCAAAGGTTGCTGAAGGATTAGCATTACAAAAATATATTCTGATTTTTTTAATGGCTTCACTGAAATATGAATACCAGCCTTTCATTTGAAGGTACCTGGTTATATTTAAGGAGCTCCATAAAGTCCAGCATGGCTGTATGGGTAACTAGCACATGCAAGATGCACATGCAGGCTAGTGGAGTGTCAGAAAACAGCAGGATTATTTTTAGAATGGCAAACGGCTGTGTCACATCCAAGAAATGCAGGGAGGAGATCTCTGGTTGAAGCACAGCGTAAGAATGTAATTTTTAATGACCTTGGCACAGAAAACGGGTGGTTTTTTTTTACTTTCTTACAGAGCAGAAGCTGAGAAGCCAACTTGTTTAGAGGAGCTGTGTTCTGATAGAGTGAAGCACATGGAGTAATCATGGTTATTGGGACCACAGAACAGAGGTGGCTGTGATGGAGAGGGAGGGAAGAAACAAAAGTGAGGCAGTGGGTTAGGAGACAACTGAGAGGAATTACCGCACATATACATCTAGGCATGTTTTTAAATGCAAGGTCTAAGTTTAGATGCTTAACTCCACAATTAGGCATCTGAATAGCAGAGCCAGATTTGTCAGTGTGAGCTTCTTCCGTTTCAATTGTACTTAATGGAGAAAGGCACATGCTCAACATTTCCAGAAATAAAGCTGCATAGTTGACAAGTTTGACATCTTTTTGGTCTCCAACTAAATTAGAGATACTGTTCAACAAAGAAACTGAGTTCTTGTTCTGCTTCTTCACTCTGTCCATAATGGTTTTAATCCTCCTCACCCTTCGAGGAGAAAGAAACCATTTGCACAGTCTTCTGTCATGTAAATAACTCGAGTGACTGAGTATGTTTTGTTTTACAGTACACTGGAGTTGCATATCAAAAACTTGATTCAGATCTTGTAATTTATCTACGTGTGCACATGCTGGTTCCACTCAGGCTTCTCTCTCTGAGGTGAATGGAAAAAGACACTAGTATTACACATCATTAACTATTGTGAAATGAAGCGCTTCTCTCCAAGGGGTGGGAAGGCAATGCTGAGGTCTTCTGGGATCCAAAGTGGTTACTTGTTAAAAGCATTTCTTGCAGTGGTTAGTAAAAACCTGGTTTTCTATTAATCCAGTTGAGAAAAGAAACTGATGGTGGTCCTGGCTCCTTCAGGCAGTTATGGTACATTTCTGAACAGAGAGGAGCCTGCTTTTCTGGATGGTAACGTAATTCTTCTGATCAGGATTAACAGCGTTTCAATGTTTTTTAGCTCCTGTCATTCCCCAGAGACACACTTCTTCAGCTCTTCTCAGGTGCAATTTGCATTAGACTTTGGTCTACAGATAGGAGAAAAAAAAAAAAAAAAGAGGGAGAAAGATGTAGATTTGTTTCCCAAGTGAAGCCCAAGCAAGACTTTCCCATAAAGGGTTTTTTGGTTAATGGAGAGCTTTGCCTTTATCACGGGTGGACTTTAACCTTAATTGCAGGCCCCTAAACCTACAGTCTCAGAGAGGCAAAGTGGACAGATACATGGGAG
The DNA here is from genome assembly GCA_024733675.1 of Psilopsiagon aymara. NCBI lineage: Eukaryota > Metazoa > Chordata > Aves > Psittaciformes > Psittacidae > Psilopsiagon > Psilopsiagon aymara. The sequence continues at coordinate 70,694 of JANRGW010038723.1, read as the reverse complement.
GCTGGCACTGAGCTGCAGTGGGTCAGCACCCACAGTAAGTTGTTTTTATAGAACTAGATGCAAGATTACAGAACCATTGTGCTTGGGTGCCATTCAAACCTCATCTGAAGAGAGAAATTACATTACAGATAGTTTGAAAATCAGAAACTTTGGGAAACTAGCAGATTTTGTGAAAGACATGCTCTTAGCAGACATGGCCAAGTCAGCGGAACAGCATGTCCTGCTCCTCTCCGTGGATTCAGCTTTGGGCACGCACTTCTTCCCCTTGATCTGTCTCATCTGGGACATTCATCTGACCCTTTTGCTAGGCAGAATAGCTGTGGCTGGTTCAGAAGGCAAGCTGATGCCTTGCTGTGCAGGCAAGTGTGTGTGCTCGGACAAGGGGAAGAGTGATACCACCTGGCTAGAACCAAGACCGAGAGAACTGGGCCGGGGGTGGAAGAACCTCTTTCAGATGTTAGCTGTGAAGTCCACCCGCCCGGCCTCAAAAGGCAGGTTTTGAAGGAGAAGGTTTCGCACATAAACGAAATGACAAGAAAGCCCTATTTTTATGTACAGCTACCAACATCTCAGCAGGAAGCCCTCAAAGAGTGTCACAAGCACTGCACAACATATTTATGTGCCGATAGTTGTCTTGAAGTCTTTGGGAGACTGGCTGGCTCTGAGCCTCAGTGGCTCATTTCCTGCCTCTGCAGCTTCCCCTGGACTGGCAAGTCTATTTTCCTTGTCCCCTGTACGAAGAGAAGATCTTTGGAAGGTTTGTATGTTGGTCCTGTTTTTCAGTGTGCCCTATTTTGTTAAGCCAGTCTGTGCAACATCAGCTGTTTCTGCTTCCGTGAAGACTGCTTTACTCATTTGAAAGTCTATAATAATTCACAGGGTACCACACAAATCAGAAATCATTGGGATAATGTTTTTGAAGGCTTGTTAATTTTCTAATCAGTTACACGTCCCTAAGCAAGCCAGGATTTTAAAATCTTGTATTTAAGTATTCTGAGGATTTTCATTGAAATGTAAAAGTAAGATAAGCAGTTCCCTGATCTCCAGAGTTTCCTTTTAAAAAATTACGTAAATCAATGCATACAAGGATATCTAAAGAACTTTTTTTAGGATGTGACATCCTTATTGAGTAATGGTATTTTACATTTTAGGGCTAGGAATAACTGAAATGAAAGATATCGCTTGAAAAACTTTTCTGCAAAAGTGGCTTGACAGGATTGGGTTGTAGCAGAAGAAGCCAGAGACATTGGGCTCAAAAGAGGCACTGCTTGCATTGAAAAGTGGAATCAAACCTACTAAAAATGGAGAGCTGATATACACATATGAAGCACAGATAAAACCATAAAGTTTCCTTAGTTTTGCTGCGGCTTGCATAAAATAGCCATATGGTTGCACAGACCAAAAGGACTCTGAACTCTTACTGTGTGTGCACAGGCTGACAGTGATGTGGTACAGTATTGCTCCCCAGCTGCTTGTGGCTTCCCCTCTTCCAGAGACAGTTGCCCCTTTCCTGTCTGTGTCAGCAAAAAGAAATGTGTGCCCAAGTTGTGGTATCCCCTGGATTGCATCACTGGAGTAAGTTTAACATACCAGGCTGTGAACAGAACCTGCTGCGATTTGGGTGGCGATCCCTCTGACTTACTGCACTGCCAGGGCAGTAACTTCTGCTAAGAAAGTACTGTCAGCGGCAGAGGGAAGTGATGATGTCTTGAGCTGGAGCAACTTTGCTTACTAGAGCTGCTTGATTAAAGCTGCAATAACAACAGCAAATCATGCCTGCTAGTAGGCAGAGAAATACCAAGATCATAATTTTGGAATTGTGTGAGGAGAAAGCTTTGAAAGTGATGGAAAGATCAGCCACAAGATGAAAGAGTCTCACTTCTGTCTTTATCAGAAAGAAAAGTTGCCACAGTAAAATGTGTGCATTTGCTGTCAGAAAGGAAATTTCCTTAATATCTGCACAAATGGAATGCAAAATAGACAGCTGAGACATGTTCTCTACAGATGTCAAGATGTACATTTCCAAAGCAGCTTTCACAGAAGAGGTTCAGCTTGAAGTAGAGAGCAAATGAGCTAGAAAACAGAGCAGCCGGCAGATCATCATCAGAAGTGTCTTTATCAGTACAATCTGATGACGTTTGCATCGACTCATCTTGCAAAGAAAGCTGTCAGCTCCTTTGCAGCACAGGAAAAGCTGGTTAGGGCTAGCTAAAGTAATTACCAGTGGAATCATGTACTCTTGACTTCTCCCTAAGTAACACCTGAGAAAAGTTCCCAGGAATTTGGTCAATCACAGGAGATACTGCAAGGGTTTATCAACCCAGGTGACTGATACCACAGTAAAGGCAGAACATTCAGGGTGTGGTTAGGCGATAAGGGAAAGAGGACTGAATGGCTCCCTGTCTTCAAAAGGCGTTATTTCCCCATTTCCAGTTTTCCGCTTCCAGCTGTGTATTCCTGCTACTTTTCCTTGTGATGTCTCATGTGCTCCTATGACTGCATGATAAAGCAAGCTGACATCTTAGCAGCAAATAAAAGTAAATATCCTGCTATTGAATCAGCTGAATCTGTGGGCAAATGAGCCAAAGCCAGTTCAAAGAAATACTTGGCTGGGAATGCACAGCTCCTGGTAAAGCCATTGTTTAACAGGGCACTAGACAGGCTCAGGACATTGTTTCAGTGAGATACTTGATGGCCTCAGCCTAACCACACAAGGCAGCTGAGTCAACCCAATGCCATACTGCTTTCAGAAAAGGTCTCATCACCAGAGCTTGCCACCAGCAGTGAGGAGACAAGAACAGACACCTCTTTCACAGTGGTGTGCTCTGAAATCAGCCAAGCTTTCTGCAGGCTTCATCTTCAGCAGCAAGTGCTGCTGCCTACTGTAGCCAAAGCAGATCCCACCTTTTCCCCTTCCTACCTGTCTGCTATCATTCCCGTGATGTCCTGGTCCACTCACTGTGTAGCCACTCAGGACTACCTCAGAGAATTGATCTGCAGAAAAAAAAAATGCATTACCTCTCAGGTGTGCCAGATCCCTTTATCCACTTGATGCCACAGATGCACAAACATCTGTGCCAATATAACGGAAGGGGTAGATGTGATCTCTGTGAAGCAGCATGCTGACCAAAGAAATACATAATGAATCTCCATAGCTCACCATTAAACACAACCATTTTAGTGTGGCTGTGCAGCTGAGTAAGCCCCACAATTGATGGGTTTCTTTGAGCAGAGCAGGTGCAACAGATAATGTGGCTGATGACAGGAAGAGGATGAGACTAGCCCAAATCAATGATTATCTGCAGCTTTAGCTACATCCCAATAGTAAGAAAGAGGAAATTAGATACTGTGGTATCTTCTGCATTGGATGAGCTAAAGATCACAATAGGCAATTATCTGCCAAAGGGATGATCTGTATTCTCCTAGACCTTCTTCAGTAGATAATGGGAGAACAAACATTCTCAGGAATCTTCTTGAACCTCCTTATTTTGGTGTGGAAAGCCCAAAGACCTGTGCTGTCAAGTATCTTACTGCAGTGCATTTCTGGATATGTTTGTGCAAGGCTTATTTTGATTATGTGAAGAAACTGCAGCTGGGCTCCCTACAGCCAAATCATGATGCAGCAAAATCTTACAGACCCACAATGGTGGATTTGGAGTTTCCCCCCTCTAAGCAGCACTACCATGGTGTATTTCTCTCGAGGTGTTCCACCATGCTGTGTCCCCTCTGGCCTTTGCTCATATCCGAATAACATGTTTTTCAGATAAGTAAGATATGATAAGCAAGGTGTGTCAGAGGTCAAAGCCCATTGCCTGTGTATCTCCCCATGTACATGAAGAAAGGCAGAAAAAACTGCCATGAAAGATACAGAGACTCAAAGCTACCACAGCAAAGAAGATTATTTTTAAACAACAGGGGTGATCTAACCTAAGATGCCAAGATGGACCCTGTAAAACCAACTGAAGGAAAAGAGTGCCAAAATGTCCACACACTGCTTCCTCTGGAGGCAAGAGATAACCAGATAACTGAGATACTAATACTTCAATGGAACCCAGCAAAGCACAGAACAGCATTCTGCATGTCATCATCTGCACTCAGAGTTAGTTTGTGTCCCGCTTTTCCAGGGCTGTCAGTGGGGTTGTGCAAGTTTTCTCCAGGTTTTTAGAAGAGCTTTTCTTTGCGTGCTGTAGATGGAAGAACCGCTTTTCTCCACCAGATGGCACATGCACCAACAAACCCTCCCTGCCAAAACATGGGCTGAGGATGAAGTCTCGTCAGCAGCGCGAATGGCTGTCAAGCCTGGCAATGGGGCCAAGGCTGCTGGTAGGGAAATAAGCTTAATGCCCTTCAAAAATTCGTGTACCGTTTGGATTAATACTTTCTCTCTCTCCAAACCTGTCCTTCCTGATAAAGACTGTGGATGTTACCTGATCTGTATTGCTCACTGGTACTCAGAAAGAGGTTTCGATTTGCAGGGCAGCTGGGGTGGGGGGGATTCCCCTTGCTTTTCCTGTTTCATATTTAGTTTAAAAAAAACCCAGAATTATTCTCGTAACCAAAACAAGTCACAAACAAGAACTACCCGTCTTGTTCAAGTTTCTGTAGTGCAGATCAACCCACCAGAGTCCTCCTGAGGCTAAAATATGCCACGTACTGGAAACCAGTACCAGGTGGCTTTCAGATGGAAGCTACAAAGAACTAAAACTGCAGCAAAAGAAGAAAGGCAGGGTATGAAATAGAGTAAACTCTCTTGTTATATGCTTCCTTATCCATTTCTACAAACATTTTTCACATACAATTAGGACATGTAAGTATTTGCAAAATAGTTTGCAAGTTCTTTAAAACATTTTTGGATGTCTAGAGAGGATATGTATTAAATATATTGTGGAAATAGTAACAGAATCTCAAAAGTAGCCATGACACCGATTCGAAGAAAACTCCAGGCACAAACTCGCCAACAAAGTTTTCAAGTTGTCAAGCAGGTATTCTGTATTGCGGCGCCGGGAGACACGGGGGATAGCTCCACCTAACGTGTGTTCCCGTATTGCCACACAGGCCATCCTTACACAGTCACTTGGGCATACGTACATTTTCGTGAGGCTACGCATGAACTACATCATTTTCCAGAAAGTTTCCCGCATACATACAAAAATGTGGTGGTGGTCTTTGGGGGTCCTTTACCTCTTCCAACAATCTTCATAACTGCTGGCAGTCTTTGAAGCACCAACTTAATTAACATTACAGATATCAGTTAGTTTAACTGCTCCCATCCTGAGCATCTGCTAGTCCAGGATACTCCCCAGTAGATGTCTACACCAGTTTAATGGGTTAATTGACACCACAAACATAGCAATCATCCTGTCCCTCCACCCATTAGCAAGTTTAACTGTTCGCATCTGCTAGGCCTAGGCACTCCCCATCCCCAGGTCATGTTTTTCTATTGTTTTTCCCACATTTTTTGTACTAAGGTCCTAAGGACCCAAACCTATGTCAACTACCTTCAAGCACCAGTTATTTCCCATTACAAAGCCACCAAACCCAGCCTTACCCAGAACTAATTACATTTGGTGTCTCCTTGTCTCAACATAGAGGGAGACAGAGAATGTGCAAGTACTTTGAGAAAAACACCATAGGGGTCAAAGTGGGGAAATTCAGAGCTGAATGTAAAAAAAAAAGGCTCAAGACAGTGCTGGTCATCCCAACAGTGTGTGGCATCTGAACTCCAGAATGCCAAAGTCCTACTTTCTTAGTGTTTCTCACTGTGGCTGTGACAGTGGAAAACATGTATGAGAGCTTTCCCCTTGATTTCTGTGACTGTCATATTCCAGCTTGGCACGAGCAGATTAATCATCAAGGCTGTTGCAGCAGAACTGCATCTCTGTAGGTCACAGAACTCCTCCCAGGAACACCCAGCTATTTTCTTAGCCAGCTCAGTTCCCTAAAGTTTTCAGGGCCCTTGGAACAGTCTGCATGCCTGTGTTTAACACCTTGCCTCTGGTCTTACAGATCTTCCACAGAAGGGTTTTCTCTGTGGCAGATTGCCACTGAAGGAGTAACAATTTTTGCAGTGATCTTTTAGATCTCCAAGATCTTCAGGGACGTTTGCTTGTTCTGTTACAGCACAAGCTATTTCCTGCCTTAGTTTCCTGTGACTATAGTAGTCCAGTAATTCTGGGAGATGAGATTCAGTTCCTACTTTCTGAGCCCTTTCTTATCAGACATTTGAATAGGAAAAAATAGCTGTAAGATGAACTGTAAGTAGCTACAGATGGGAAAATTGACACAACTGATGCACAGATGGAGCCTAAATACTGAGGCTTAGTAGCTGCTTTCAAGTCAGGTAGTCTTTCTGAGAGCAAGGGACAAACCCAGAGGATCACTAGAAGGAACAGGTCAAACAGGACCATTAGGCTTTTACCACATCCTTAATACTCATCAATACGGTTATGTCATGTTGATAAGGTACTGTCACAACCCTAGCAAGTTATTGCCAATGGAGAGCAACATGACTAGTTAAGTTCTTTGTGGAGATGCAGGTACAGAAGAGCTATACACATAGGCTGGAGGAAATAAATCACATGATCAGCCATAAATAAAAATGAAAGATGCAAGTTCTGAGTTCAGAAATCTAAACCCTCCAATTCCAACTACTGCTAGAAGAAGAAACCTGGGAAAACAGCACTCAAGATAAAAGTGTAATGCGCGGCTTACTACAGCTATATCATAACCAGGCTTTCTGGACGTTAAGGCAGTTAAAGAAGAACATCTGTATATGTGATCTGTAAATCTCCTTCCCTTCAGATCTTTTTAAAATCAGAACACTAATATACTGCTGGAAATATAATAAATAATTAAAAACCAACTTAGTGCATATTTGTTATGCTATGCAAACTTAAAAGCTCACAAAACCACATGCTTCAGGATAACTGCTCCTCCAGTACAGCCTGTTTTCTGTTTTCTTCAGTATCCTTGAGATGTAAAACACTGTCTCAGAGACTACTTTGCCAGCTAGGTAAAAGGAAAACTTGGCAGAAGTTTGTAGGTGTCTGGGATTCACCTGTGAATTCATTTTCTACTCTGCCAGCCTCGCATTCTTGTACATATATACACTGGCTCTTGGTCTAGAAATCCTGCCTTTTTCTTCCATTTATTTCCCATTAGACAGAAAATTGTTCAGACAGACCAATACTGCATAATTTTGAAGGGGAAAGGGCAAGTGGGTTGAATATCCAACAGCTGGACATAAAGTTATGCAGTGTTACACGGCCTGTTTACAAAGAAAGCAATGCAGTGTAAACAAACTCGCCACTAGGAGCCCATAGATTCAGTCCTCCTCTTGGTTTTGGTCTCAAGCGGAGTTGAGGTTGATTTGTTGATTGTGATTCAGAAGGTTCCAGGCTGTCTGTGAACATCACTTCATGGGTTTCACCAGATGGACAGAATGTCAATTTTGTCCATTAGTCAGAAAAGACTGCATCATGATAGTCACTGACAGATGACAGAACTAGTACAGACAAAGCTCCCCTTCCTAGTAAAACTGTAACAGTTCCCTCCCACACCTTGCTCCACATAGAGAACCTTTTCTGTTTCAGTAACGTGAACGTGCGCCTTAGATGTTGTTGTTTGCTGTTTGCGTTTAAACAAGTACTAATTCACAGGCAGGCAACTGTGCACTGCAAAAACCTTTTCTTGCTGGGCAGCAAGTAGTTGTATGCCAACTATTAGGTGGCAAGGCAACATATGATCAGGATCTACCTGACTCAAGAAAGGGCATATCGATACAAGGAAAATACACACTGGATAGCCAGGAAAGCAACACAGCTCTTCAGATGGATGACTTAGTGAGGTACATCAGTTTATTTCAGGATGTATGTGGATCAATGGGGGAAGATTTAATCTCAAGGAAACTCTTCAGCACATCCACTTCAAAAGTGGGGTTTGGAATATACATCCAAGACTGGTAACATAGCTCTGTGATGGCAAGAGACTCTTGGAAGGACACTACTCAAATTAACCTTTAAGGTTTCAAGTTGAGGCTACCCCAGACACTAGTAATGCCTCTAGTAAAATGTTTCAAGCTAATTATCTAGCTACTAGCATCATTGTTTAACTGTACATACTGCAAACCGTATAATAAAAGCTGCACTGACAAAGCTACGCTCTCAAAAGTAGACAGCCACTTGATATCAGCAGAAAGGTGACTTCGTAATTCACCAACAAAATCAATCATATCAGCAACAGAATGGTGCTGAGGCTTTTCTCAGGAACAGAGAGCTCATTCTGCATCAGGTAAAATCATACACCAGTCAGTAAGGCTGCATCAACCAAACACTGAATTGCGCAGCGGGCCACAAGAAAGTTGGCAAGGAAGGATGTTACAGAGACTTTGTGGTGCAAAATAAAAGATATATTCCTTGTACAACAGGCAGCAGGAAAGCAAGCATGGAAGCACATAGGGGGAGAGGTGGACAAATGAGTTAGCAAGGCTGGGACAATTCTAGGTATGGAAAATCAGCTGCATAGAATGGATCAGTTAAGAAGCTGCTTAGGTAATAAAATGCCCTGCAGCATTTTGTTGTTAGTAACAAACAGTTTAAGTAACAGCCAGACAGTTAAAGCCATTTTTTTTGTCTTCCCCTCCTCTAACCCAGACTGTGGCCTGACTTTAACAGTACTTCAGGCCTGGCCTCGTAACCAGCTGTAGTTCTGTCCATACATGGCATCCCAAACACTCTGGATCCCAACTGCATGCTACGTTTGCTCTCAGGCTGTCTCTCCTAGGTCCAGGTTGTCCCTGAATGTATTTGTTTCCTCTGCAGCTTCTGAAAGACACCTCAGTCTTTCACGTGAGTCCTATAAGCCTGTGACACCCCACACCTCCTCTAGGACACTCCCTTGAACAAACATGTGTTTTGTGCTGGACTGAATGACAAATGAGCATGGAATGAAAAGAACAATTCTGAACTGAACTGGTATCATCCTAGTTTGCTTAGATAAGGCAGGTGACCATAGATAAACTGAGGCCTTCTCTGATCTAAATACTTCCAATCAAGTGCTTCTGAAAGAAGGAGAGATCAATGAATTATTTAATTTTCACAGCTACAGATTAGTAGCAGGAACCTGTCACAATCTAGTCACATACTTTGCCCCTGCTTAACAAGAGTACAAGAAAAGCATGTTTCTTCACTCAGAAATGCTCCTAACCAAATATACTATAAAGAGCCTTTTCCTGAGATTCTTCCCTTTCAGTTCTTTAGAATCACTCCATGAACTTTTTTCTAAAGTGAGGATTAGAAAATTAGAAGAGAACAAACCACACGAACCTTTCATTCTGTGTTAGAAATGGAGCACTTCTAAGCAGAAGTTTAAGGTATTTGGTTCATATTTTTGCCAGTTGGCCTCTCTTCAGAAGGCATACACTATTGTTTTGTTTAATTTTGCTTGCAGCTGATGGGCTGCAGACAAAGAGAAACCAGATTTGGGCAGGCAGGCAACCAGTGTCTCCCACACACAAGGAGTAATGAGCATGCCAACTAAACGAGAGCAGCAGACAAACTGCTGTCTTCTGATGTGGGATTGTTCCAGCTCCAGGTGGTTTTGAAGGAGCTTGTTGTTAATGCTCGTAAGAGCGGGGCACACCTGAACTGAGTGCCTGTGGGAGGGAGACAAGAGCTTGTAAACAGCTGCTAGAAAAACATCTTTGCCAGTCCAACTGATGTAATCTTACTTTTTTCTTACATTTTACTCTTCACGTTCCCACTGCTGCTACAAGCCTTGCTCTTGATTCCTGCTTGTCATTACTGCCTGTTCAAAACTGCCCCCAGGAAAGCTGTGTCCCCCTTTTCATTTAGTAGAATTTGGATGTCATTTGTAGTAAGAAGTTTCTGGTGGCGGTACTGACAGACCTCTCCATTGGGATGGGTCTTAGCTTGTGAAGTTTAAGTTCTCTGAACCAAATATGCTATTACTGGCATGAGGATTTCTTATCAGCATGCTTTTTCTTACACAACAAAGCAGGAATGTCACAAAACCAAAATTCTTTCTCTTGAATTTGTACAGCAGTGTACTGACCCTAGGTCTGGCACACAGGGTCAGGGCGGCAGCAGACAGCCCTGGCAGAAAGCCCCAGTGAGCCACATGTACCCCAGCTGCAATTCAGCATCCTTTTTGCTCTAACCTTTTATCTTTTGGTGCCTGACAATTGGCAGCACATGACTGATCTGAGTTTTGTGTCATGCTGACAGAGATGCAGTCAAGGTTTCAGAAAGGATACAGTTGCCCAGTGTAAGGCAAGCCTAGGGGCTTTCTTTCAAAAATTATGGGTTTTATCTGGGAAGGAGCAGTTGATAGGCAGCACGAGAGGGTCACCTATCTGATAGCCAAGAAGCAGCAATTGGGTTGGAGATGAGACCTGACAAACCCTGGCCTCCTATGCCTGTGATCAGCACTTTGAAACATTAGACCATTTCGTGACTGCACTGGATGTTGACTTGGCAGCAGCTCGGAAAGGATGAGCAGGGAAAAAAGGGAAAAAAATTACAGAAAAGAACAAAAATCTGAAATGGAAGACTTTAGCAGTCCACCCCTGCAGCACAGCAACCCATTTTTCCTCTGGCATACACATTTATAGGTAGACCAGATCTAGCTCAGAAAAGGATTTTGCTTACAAGCATTGAGCAATTAAATGTTTACAGTTAGAATCTGAATTTATATTAAAAAGGGTCTTGTAGCATGTTAGTTAACCACAATGTAAAGTGAGTATCTCCAGTTCAGGCAGCTGGGCTACATCTCCTCCAGATACTTTCCGTAGCATTATAAATAAAACACATAGGTGGAGTCTTGCCATAGTGATGCCTCCTTTTCTTTTACAACTTTTAACCAGTGGGGAAGTCAGCTCTCACAACTATATACAAGCTTATTACTCACCCTTCAAGTAAAACTTTTTAATTATACTTATCCTGAATTTTCAAGCATAAGAAAATAATTATGCATGTTGATGCCATAGTGTGTGCAATGTTAGTGACAAACTAGTGGCAAATGGGACAGAAGTGCAGCAGCACTGCATGTCAGAGAATATCCCCTATCTCCCTGAGCAAGCACAGACAGTGTATTTTACCAACTCACAGCCTCCCCTTACTCAAGATTAGTCTGTCTGAGACAAGAGATAAGATTGTCCTTGAAGACTGAAAGAAAATCAAGACAGAAACTTTTTTTTTGCTTTGTTCCGATTGTGAGGGTTTTTTTCTCTTTTGCAGTTAATGAATTGGTAAGGAAAGTTATCGTTTAAAGAATACCAATTTAATCTCAAAGTCATTGGTCACAAGATACGTACAGGATGAGAACTGGAAAAAGAAAGTCCTAGTTAGCAGTTTGGAAGTCCTGCGCTGGAGAAAATTTAGTTAGCTTGAAAGGCGCATTAACTTTCACACAACCCTTAGCAAAATGACACTGTGCCTAAGACAAGGCTCAATAATGTGATACAGTCTTGCGAGGACATAAACACTTTGGGTTTGTTTTGCTTCAGTTCGGTAAAAAGGCTTTTGTATAGGAATTAAATGTCCTTCATGGCACATCAGGACAAGACTGAGCATCAATAATACTGCTGTTCAATGTTACATCAACTGAACATAGCCATTCTGCTACATTCTCTTGCGTTTTTGTGTAGATGGAATTTCCTCCTAATGGTGAAGCTAAGGATCTGAGGAACTGGAATACTGGGTGGAAAGCAGCAGATAACCTGACTTTGCCTGTAGCAGGACTTTCCACTTAAATCAGATTTCTGTTTGCCTTGAAACCCCGGTGCTAAAAGGAAGAGCAAACACATTGCAAAATTTTGGCAGCTTCTCGGCTGTTCCTCACTAGACCTTGAGCTTTGGGATAACAAATTCATCTTGAAAATCCATCATCACACAAATATATAGATTTAAACCATTGCTGGAATTTTTACAAGGTGCAATGGTTGCTGAGAATCTGTATTTGGCCAACAGACATGTCCAGGCAGTTATCCACTGCTTGTTTGGACAAGTTTGTTGTCATGGGAAATCAGCATCATGCTCACTCTGCTCTAGCCTAGCTTTAAACACTATCTATCTGCAGTGCTCATGTTCCCTAACAAACCTTTTCACTACTCAAATATCGTTTTAAAATGACACCATGGGCAAAGAAGAAACCTGAGAATTATGAACAGGAATCCCACTAGAAACTAACCAGTTCTAGTTGAAGTGTAGCAAGTAATAAGCACCTATCAAAACAGCATACTTTCAAACAGTAGATACTCCAAATTATAGAATGGGAGATGACAAAAATACAGGACGATACGTCAGCAGCCAGTTCTTTATGGAGGTGAAGTTTCATTTTAGTTTCATCTCCTAAATAACAGTGAAAAAAAAACCCACCTAAAAAGGCACAAATGATCATTGCACGTCAAACTAGTATCCAAAAGTGTCATTACCTATTAGCCAGGCAACCAACACTTTTATTATTGTGTCCCTGAATCTGTGTGGATTCTAAGGAAGTTTCTGCCTTGAAAGAAACTCACATAACGTTTTCTGCCACTAACATACGCTGCAGCTGCATTTACGGAAGTTCAGGGTTGTCATCACAAGTCTTACAGCTGTTTACCCCCAAACAAGGCCGATGTTTCAGAACCAGAGCTCAGGAGGGCTCCAGCGGACTGCCACCGGCGGGGCTGCCCGGCCTCGCCCCACGCAGCCAGGGCTGCTCCTCAGAACTGCCCCATATTGTCTGGGGGGTAAGCCAGAGCTGTTTGACATCTGCAACCGGATAAAAACTACATCTTTAGTGGCAGTGGGGATCCGTCTCTTTTCAGACTCGTTGTTGGCAACAGGCTCTGCTCTTCCAGCTATCTCCTCAATTCTTCACTTCCACAAGCCACATGTTTTGTTCACCACAACCCGACGGTTTTCGTGGAGTGGCCGTATAAACACTCGGCAAGGGATAAAACGAACGATGGACAAGATGAGGAGGGACACAGACGAGAAGAGAAAAAGCCACCGGAAAGCCCATGCCGAGCCTCCTGCTTCCCACAGACCCTCGGCGCGGCAGTTATTGTCCCAGCTGCTGCCAGGCCCTCTACCCCTTTGTCCCTCGGCCCGGGCACTGTTCTCCTCCGTTCCGTTCCGTTCCCCCCGACGCCACGGGCAGCGCGCCCGGCGCGGCCCGCACCCTCCCGCCTCACGGCCTCTGCCTCACGCCCGCAGGCAGCGCTCCGCGGCCGTTGCCCCGCGTCCCTTAGGGGGCGCTGCGGAGACCAACGGTCCGCGCGGCGCGGCGGCCAAAATGGC